>JAVVLW010003074.1:0-127000 GCA_034401795.1 Chaetoderma sp. LZ-2023a | reverse complement strand
TTCAAGTCGAAGAGACGACTTGACTTTAGTGACCATCATGTAGCATTCAAGGTTACTCATAGCAATAAGAGATGCTTTTATGGTCACTGGATGAACCCCTTGTTTTAATAACACACCATCTGTGTCCCCAAAGAGGCCTGTGATCAGTTGCTGTATGCATATTCGTGCTATTTATTGCAGGACAAAGATTCTGTTTACATATGCTCAGTTTGCATCGTATGGTACATCGGTGAGTACTAAAGTAGCAATTATCAGTAACTATTTATTAATGTCACAATATGCAATGCATGTGTATCAAGATATTCTTCATGAATGACTTATCATCGTTTATCATGATGTAAAATTACAATGTATGTTTATGCTATGAATTAAACATGTTTAACTTAACCATTAAATAGTTAAGCGGCCAACATGGACTGCTGCTGTGCTATTGAGGAATGCCCATTTGCAGGCCAAGAAAAGATTTTGAAAAGCTGCCAGACGAATGATTGGCCGAATAACTGAGCCTCTCATTCAGTCCAGTGATAGATTTTCAAAAGAATTACCTCTTGACCTGCAAATAGATATACAATAAGGAAATATTTTTATTTTCTTGGCCATTCTGGAAATTAAAGGACATTGTCCATTTACCACGTTTACTGGCAAATGAGAGCAATGTGTTTGATAATCTTTAACTAGCTGTCATACCGAAATAATCCTTTATCTTCATTACCATGTAAATATGGTTACCACAACTCTCTCCCTCCCCGTCTCTCCCTCTAACCCTCCCTCCATCATTCCCATGAAATTGAGATATTTTTCATTAACAGTTTGCAGACTATTAAATGACAGATTGAAAATAAAATTATATTTGTTAATGTGGAACAATATTTGAAACTCAGGATATGTAATGAATCTTTGAAGATCTAGTCAGTCTTAATGCTGAGGCTGCATTTCTACTTTTATGCACTGATTGTAATGTAGTCGAAAGTTACAATTAAAATAATTGTATCAGTTCTTTAGAAATTAGAAATATCACCATTTCTTTAGCATCATTGATGTAGATCTGTGAACCTTTGTCGCTCATGTAAAACACTTGTGAGAATACTAGATACTGATGTACAGTATGACTGTAGCACATTTACATCTGATTGCAGGATTATCATCTAAGTATAAATTGACACATGCGCAACACGCTATTGTCACAACTTTTGGAAAGCTTTTTCACTCATGTTTAAACTTGACCTATAGACAGACAGACAGACAGACTTGTACAAAACCGTGGAATGCAATATTGATAGACTTCAAATTCAACTGGTCTGTTCAACTTGCTAAGTTTGTTCAGATTTGTTGTGACACTGATACAATGTGTATCCAAATCCGAATGTCAGTGCGGTGTTCTGCATTTGCTTTTATAGTTTTTCTGGCCGGTTAGGTGAAACAAAACGTGAATTCCATATTATTAGAATGAACGAACACCTACGGGTTATCACAAAACAAAAGGACACCCCAGTAGCACATCATTTTAATCTGCCCACACACTCAGGACAGAACATGTCCTATAAAATTTTACAAGTTCTACCTCACGACCGTGAGGACACAGAGAAAACACATTTACGAAAAGAGCGGGAAAAGTATTGGATACACCAACTACACACGCTAGATCCCATAGGGATCAATAATGCAGACTGGTGATTCTTTTATAATTAGTTTTTCTCAATATTGATAGACTTGTTGAATTGATTGAAATTATACATATGTCAGCTTGGTATTACACATTTCCAATATTCAGAATCTAATTATATGTTTCTATGTACAATGTTTAATGGCCATATTAGGGAACACCAAGATGTCATCAATAGTGCAAAGTGGTATCTTAATGATTGGTGCTTACCATACAGAATCCATTTTATCGGAAAACAGAAAGTTGTAGCTCTTTAATAGAGCTTGAGTTCATTCTAATGTATACAGTATTACGACGGGAGCATAAGTTGTGCCGAGTTTGACAGCATGATTTATCATGTAATGTAATGAGACTTAGCTTGGACCTCCTAATAGTAATATTCCAGTATCTTAATGTTGAGACAATATGTAAGCTGTTGAATATATTGAAACTCATTTAAAAAGAAGCTAAATAGTAACCGTAATATTTTTCTACCCATGACAAATGCATGAGGTTTGCACCCTTCAGCAACTTTAACTGTATATAAAGTTAGTGATATGTTTAATACAAGTGAAGTCAAACATTTGTTATTTATACATTTTTCAGGCTGCTTTGATTATGTTCGAACTAGCTTGGAAAATGTCAAAAGACACAAATGATCTGTTATGGTAAGTGGAACAATTAATTTGAAACCTTGAGTGTTAAAAATTACTTTCATTATTTAACAATACTATCTATTATGACAACCAACATTTATGTATACTGTTGTATATACTGTTGTATATAATACAGAATAAGCCGATATAAAATGAGACATTGAGACTCATATGTAATACAATGATTTGTGTACATTTTGCTTTATTATAACATTTGTTTGCATTTATAATTGAGAATTTTAGACACATTTTAATATTATATAAGCTTGCTATGGAATCTTGGTGAATTTCTATTTATTATTATCTTTAGTTGTTTCATAAGAACAGAAAGTACGGCTTCTTGTGCTGTTGTGTAGGGCTCAGTTGCTTTGTATGATATGGTGTTGTTTTTAATGAGCAGGTTGAGTATTGTTGGTGTGACAGACCAGTTAATCCACTATAAGACAACCCGTGATAAGTATTTTGATGACGTGATGGCGCTTCAATCCCATGTCTCCAGACATAATCATAAGTAAGAGAGAATTATTAACTCACCTAATTATTCACCTAATATGATACATGATTTGTTATATAAAATATGGAGTTGAATGTTTTGAAATTAATTGAACCGAAGGCAGTTAAGGCAGCAACAACTCAAATTAGTTCCAAAATTCTCCACAGATTCCCTGTGCTTACCTAGAAATTGAGATGCATGGAGGACTTAATGAATGCCTATGTATAGGTTATGCATCAGTAGTATCAACTTTTCCTTTAAATGCCTTATTATCAAGAACCACTGAGCCAACTTCAAGTCTGAAACCAAACTTGTCAGGAAGCAATCCAAGATTGTTCAAATGAAGCTAATTTGTCGATTTGGGCAGTGGCATTCTTGGATTTTGCCCTATTTTAGAAACACCTTTAAACATCTCTGAGACCGCTTGGGCGATTGATTTAAAATTCAAGAAACTTTATCTATTCCAATGGCTGAAACAAATTTGTTTGAGAGAACCTGATTGGTCGAGTTGTCTGGTGACCATCATCGACGACCTAGTTTTCACAAAGAGGACTTCGTGGAACTGCTGAATGGATCAGGCTGAAATTTGGAACGTGATTAGGGACTAAATGCCATAAAGTTTATTCAAGGGAAGTTTTTCACTGAAAAATATGGCCACCATTGTCCAATCAAATGTAGTATTTCGCATCCATATTAAATTTGTTAATTTAATGGATTTTGATGGTGAAAACTGCTTTACATATGTTTATGGGTGTGACGATGATGAGAACGGAGCACTGAAAAAGAATTCCATAGATTACATAGATTCCAGTACATCCATGGCTGGAACAGATCACATGGGTCTGGCTCTCACGAAAACATCTGGACAAAACACTAGTACACCTCTAACAAGTGAGAACCTTTTTTGTCACAAATGTGAACTTGGACATGCCAACAGCTGCTGAACTGTTCACACCATTTGACAATTGGGAGACTTGTATGCTTGAAGTTATACCTGACGGCTATACAGAAAAAGCTTTCCGGACTGTGACCACACAAACTTCCACTGAATCGCTTGTGGTGACCAAAAAATGGTCACAGAAAACACTGTAGTACTTCCACAAACTGACTGTACTTTTTACTTGTTCTGTGTATAGTGTTTTAACTAGAGATTTTCACCTAAAGAAATCGAGGTAAAAAGTGATTTATTTCATGACTAGAATTGTTGTTTCGTTTTTTCACTATTTCTCATCAAAGAAACCTGTCTATTTCTAAATCTAAATCTGAACTGTCCGTATCCATTGCGGCACATGCATAGCATGACCATTTAGACTTGATAGCCATTCGTGTCTGCATCATGAAAATGACAGAACTGATGACAAACCCCAGAGTTATGACCATTCAAATTTTTATAGAAGCCAATATGGATATATAAAGCTGCTGGCTTCTATGTATAAGCTTTCCCCGCATACAGGAGCTAGGTCATTATAACCCAGTTTCTTGAAAGTATAGGTCAGTAGTTGATATTCCTATTTGTACCAGTAATAAAATATTCCACCTGCATGTTTTGTATTATTTTGAGATATTTAGTCCAAATGTGTTGAACTGGTTTGTGTATTAAACTATAGAAAATGTACATGTATATATGCTCAAGAGGGTGTTAGACAGGTGACCATCAAGGCTCTTGGGCATTTGTTATTATTTCTTTGTTGCATTTGTTTTTATCACTTATAATTAGTGCTTTTCATTATTGATATTTTATGTTTGGTACCGATATCGGTATTTTTGGTCCCAATTACCTCTTTATCGCTATGGTATCACATTGATGCTTCTGTAAACTCTTTTTTGCGGTTACATTGAAAGTACTATTTTCAAATTTGTTGTATTGTCATGATTCAACAATATCTTCCGTTTGCACAGCGTTCAAGCGCATGTTTTACTATCGATTCAATTGAAATGGGCTCATGTCCATGCACTAGACATTTTGCGACTTATATAATAACCGTCAGACGGTACAACATTATGATGGCTAGCGCTCTTGTGGCATGAAATAATGAGGATAGCCTGTGCAAACTTGATGGAATTCTCACTTTTGCGCAATTTTAGGCAATTTATTCATTATTGAAATTTCGTTAATTTGAGATTTGCTTGGTACAGTATTTCGATATTGTTGCTATAGTGATATCGTATGGTAATTTCAGTATGCCTAACAGCTCTACTTATAATGAGAAGAGCATTGTGTTAATGAATCAGCTAAGAGACACCCCCTCCCCCTATTCCTTAACCATTTAATCCTCATGCTGGGCAAGGACCCCCGTTGCAAGGGTGTTGATAAATGTCCATTTCCAGACCAGAGAAGCCTATTTTTGAAATGTATGGCTCGATAAAAGTGGCAGTCATTCCAGTGATAAATTTCCAAATATATTCTCTGTCTGCAAATAGACATTTTCCGAGAAAATTGAAATTTTCTTAAACAGATTTGAGGGTTAAAAGGTTAATTGTTTATTATTGTCAGAGGTGATGATAATGAGAGTTTGATCTCCATCGACTGTCTACGGATCTCATTTGATGAAGAGTTAGCGCTGACTCTCTACAGACATTGGTCGCTGTTTGAGAGTATTATACACTCTATTAGTATGGCTTGTCGCTTCAAGGTCTGGACGATGAAGGGGCAGAAGCGACTTCATGAGTTTCTGGCAGAAATGGGGTGAGTAAGAAAGACACTTCTACTTGTGTTCCATTCTATTTGCTTCAGATAATACCTATGTAGCAATTTACAGGGTTCGTACAAACTTGAAAATCCCTTGAATTTTGGCATCTGCATTGAAAAGCCTTGAATTTGAAATTTGGCTTGAAAAGTACTGGAATTTCACCCATCCTCCTTGAAAAGCCCTTGAAAATCAACATTTCGTCCCATGTGATTTTTACTGTCTGCAAAATGTTCACGTACTGATGTAAATAAAGATTTAAGAAAATTTGACTGGCAAAATCTATCTGGAACTGAGTAAGTTCCAAAATTCAAACTGTAATTTGAAAGGTTCTAAAGGCGTCGTATCCTCACTTCGTCCGGGATCCTGGTTCTGAGCCCTTGAGAAATCAACTTTTTTAGTCTTGAAAGTCCTTTAAACGTCCTTGAGTAAGAAAACCTGCCAGCTGTATGAACCCTGATTTAAGGACCTGATGGTTATTTTAAAACTTTAATGGTCATCTGTGGTCGAGAAGATAAGAATATTTGTTCATTGAATGTCCATTTTCAGGCCAAGAGAAGACTATTTTGGAAAATTTACCGCCGGAATGGTTCAGTTACCGAACCAGTCATCCCTGTAGTAAATTTTCAAACGACTGCAACAGCCTTTTTTTGGCCATCTTAAAGTAAGTTTATTGAAAGTCTGCTCGTTTATTTAATATTACTCCCAGACAATGAAGTTCATAGCATTATATCCATGTAGTTTATACATACATATGCCTTTCTAATTTATAAGGATTTAAAAACAAACACTTCTAGTTAGCTGATGTCACAATCATATTGACATTTTTAGCTCTGTCTTAAAAATCAAGGAGTCTCACTAGTGTACTGATTGTATGTCTTTGATAAATATGCAATTTAATGAACATTCTATTGAATATTTTGAAACTCATTTGACTGGGGACTGTTGCTGGCATCTAATATTCAGCAGCTTAGCTGTATAGTTATCTCAAAATTTAGATTCTGGGAATTCAGGTTTAAAAAGGTTCAAATCGATCCCAACATGTGTAAAAAAAAGTGGGTGGAACTTGGCTAGAAATTGATGTGACATAGTTAGATATGGATCCCTACATTGTTGAGAATAATGTGAAGCGGAGAATGGTTTGTTATCGTGATCTGGCATGCACCAAGAATCGGAAGACTGTGAAAGTTTTCCTTGATGCCCCAAAGACTCACCATCCAGGCCAAGGCCTGTAGGTTGCATTCATATTTTGTGTAGTTATGAGGCTTGCAAATCAATACTTAATGACCATATCCATAGACAAATATCCGGGAGCGCAATAACATTTTGCGCCATATTAGCGAACGCGTAAAAGACCTTGCTATTCAACAAGCAGACTCCCTAGTAGATGAAATCACTGCCACGGATGACTGTCACAAAATGTTTCGGGCAGCCCAAGCCCTGAGAGTTACTGACTACACACCACCACTCACTGTACACAACTTTGAAGCACACTTTATCAGGACTGACTAGGGAAGGGCAGAGGCGATTCAGGAATAGTTTAAGGAACAGTTCACTGACCACGATGATGAGCCCTTTCACCCATTCTCAGGAGACCCAGGCCATTATTAACACCAATTAAGACAGCAGAGGTTGAGAAGGCGCCTGAGGCTCTGAAAAGTGGACGTGCATCTGGGCCTGATGGCATGGGCAATGAACTGTTCAGATATGCAGGTGACATTGTCTCAGAACCGAACATGTACCTGATCAGTTCAGCTTTTATTCACCACCGTCCCATCGACGCTGTAGGCCAAGGCACCCTTATTGCATAGCCCAAGAAGCTATCTGCCCCTCCCCCCCAGCCAATCTGCGGCCCATTGTGCTCCTCAACAGCATACGTAAAATCTTATCCAATGTCACTCAATGCCGCATCCGAGACAAGATCGATGACTTCACCTGATCATGTCAAAGTGGCTTCAAACGTGGACGCGGCTGTGCAGACATTGTATGGGCTCAACGTGTACTTTTGTCGGTGGTCATGTCCAAACACTGGGATTTCCACTAAATGGACATTGACATGTCACCAGCCTTCGACACAATTAAACGCTCAAAGATCCTAGATGTACTACGCCAGGCCAGTTGCAATGAAGATGAGCTATGACTAGTGAGACTACTGCTTGCAGACACCAAGCTGAGAGTACGAGTCAAGTCAGTGAAGTCTGTAGAGTTTGAGACATCAATCGGCTCCCCACAGGTGCTTTTCACCTGCTACCTTGCTGCCGCATTGAAATCTGTGCGGGAAAGTTCCACAAGACCAAACCCCCCAGTGTCAATACTGGGCATGCCGCTAGAGATGGAATATGCTTTTCCCGTTAGCTGCAAGCAAACTAAAACTTGAGAATCTCTTTATGAATGAATCCTTAACAGAGTTCGCCCACATATACCCTAACGACAAAGCATGAAACTATAGAAAATGACGACCCACTTCGTGGCGGCGAACCATGGAGGAAAAGTAAAATCCTGGGCTCACTGCTTTGCAGTACTGCTGACATTTCTGCACGCTGCGTCATGGGGAACATAGCTTTCCAGTCCTTCTGGAAGCTATGGATTCGTAGATCAAAGATGTTCTTGATTAAAAGGCTACGTTTATACAATGCAACCTGCGTATCCTTGATGATGTATAACTGTAACAGCTGGGCAGCTCCAAAGGCAGCTCTAGACAAACTCGATGCCTGCCACCGCAAATATCTACTCACCATCACTGGACATCAATGGCCAAACAGCATAATTTCCAACGATGCACTATTCAAGATGTGTAATACATCGCCGCTGTCTGTAAAAGTCGCCCAGCAAAGATGGTCCATGTTTGGCCATGTGCTAAGGATGCCAGAAGAGACACCAGCACAGAGCCTTGGAATTCGCCCTACTCGGGAGCCAGCAAATACAAAGCCATGAGAGGACGTCATTGCATAAATCTGCTAAGCGTGTTACGAGGTGACCTCAAGAAAGCAGGACTCTGTACACTCAAGTCAAGAATGGATCTGAGGAAGCTAAGGATTTTTGGCTGAGGACAAGACAGAGTGGGTAAAAGCAAAGAAGGACTAATTGCAGCTGTAGGATGTTTCTACTACTACAGCCGCAGAATACAGTAATCCTATATACATGCGCAAATAAACAAGGCCATTCTTATCGGTCTCATCAGTAAAAATTTGTCTTGATGGAATTTGTTTGTATCACTTCTCATGCCTTGGATCTTTGACATTGCATTACAATTGCATGATCTCAACACTCTTCTGACCGTATTTCCTTGGATCTGAATTGCTGACACAATGAATGAGTCTATAAAAGACTTAAAGCATACATATATGGTTTCAATAATTGTAATTACTATGTATCCCAGAGTATTATAATATTGATCTATTTGATGACTTGCTTGTTGTTTGTCTTCAGGTTGCCATTGACTCAGTGCAAACAAAAATTTTCTGCTATGGACAGCACATTGAAAGGAAATATCAAATCTATGATTCAAGAGCATATGACAAAATACAGGTACATTTACAGTGATGCTACTCCAAACCAAACTAGCTGTATACACGTAATCTCTCAAACCCGAGCATTATTTGAAGTTTATCTTTGACATATGCTGGACTTTTGCCATGTCTGCACTGGCTTGCCATAGCATAAATTGATTGACTTGATGCTTGGATAATGTGATCTGTTGTTGTGATCTGGAAGTACTTTGATATCATCCGAATAGATCAATTTAATATTTTATTTATTAACAAAGTATTGTGTTGTGCAAATATTAAAATTGAGAATGTAATTTCTCTAATTCTAGTCTTCAGACACAAGATGTGGTTGTACCTTCATTTTGTGCTCAGTATGGATACAGGACCCGCCTATGTGCCTCAGATATGGCCCATGCATGTGCTGCTGCTCTAGAAGCTACTGTAAGTACAGGCATGCATGCACACGCAGACACACACACACACACACACACACACACACACACACACACACACACAAGAAGTTGAAGTGGCTGAATCCTATTCAAACTTAGATTGTTGAACAGTGGACAATATTTCAAACCAGTCATCCATGAATTCCCCGTATTTCCTGTTCAGAGCAGCCATACACGTAAGATGTTGAATGTCTGGAAACTAATCTGACTGGAAACTGTTGACAAAATGGTGCAAAAACATCTTCCAGTCAAATTGCTTTAGAAATTATCAGCAAAATATTTGTTATGTTCGGAAGAGGGGCTGCACAATTCAAAGGACTAGTCATTATCCCCATGCATTTTGAAAAGATGGAGATATTCCAATTACCTGCGTTCATTTGTCATAAGAAAAATGATTGCGTATTGCGAGATGACATTTATGTTGAATTTCACACCCTGGGGAGTGGGGAGGGGTGCCGTCGCAGGGTGAAAAAGGCCAGAGTTGGGGATATCATGCTGAATCGTGATGGCGTGTCATCGACTGCATGTTCTAGGCCACACTTTTAACCTGCTGGCATATGTAAAGCCATAGCGATGCTTCATATATCTGTCACCACCCTTTCCATTAAAACCACTCAAGAATCACTGGACTGATTTCAATTAAATTTAACAGGAAGCATCTTTAGGTCAGAGATCCAGGATTGGTCAAATGAAGCTGATTGGTCGATTTATGTGGTGTACATCTTGGATTTTGAACTATTTTAAAAACACATCTAATCATCTTGGCCGATTGATTTGCAACTCAAGAGACTTCATCTAGGGCAAGCCCTATATTTAAATTGTTCAATAAAAAGGTATTTTTAGTATTCTGAGACTCCAGTGAGTTTCCATGATCACGGTCAGAGTAGAGAACACCATTTCTACATGATGTCATTCAATGAGAGAGGAATGTAGACATTACGTTACACGAGTTAGATATATTTGATGTTAAATGTAGCCTTGTTTATTTGATCGTTTTTGTAGGATAACGGCAAAGGGCTTACAGATAGCTTCCTTGGAGCTCTGGACTTGTTGCAGAGGTGAGATTTAACTTTCACAATTGATTGGATTTTTTACTAACTGTTTCAACAATAAATAAAGCGATTATGAATTGTTAATGGGTTGATGCTAAAATATGAGAAGAATGTTGCATTTTGTGTTTGCCAAACTTAGCAAAGAGTATCATAAAAATGTCACGTGAAATGTACTTATAATTTGTATTAGACCAACATTGCATATTCCTTGTATTAAACACAGCAAAACCTGACTTAAAACGTTAACTATTAAAATCAGTGTCTTAATTCAGGACCTGTACAATAGGCTACTCCGTACGCCTATGACGGGTCCTGGTCTTTTTGGAGGTGAGGGATGTCGCCACCTCCAGGAGACGGTCACCCTGGTGAATAACCAGAGGGCGCTGCGCGAGCAGTTTGAGGTGCTGCGTCGTGCTAACGTTCGCGCCGCGGCCCCTGCGTATCGTCCCCTGCAGGCTCGAGGTGGTGCTGGCCAAGTCAGAGGCCAGCCACCGTCGCAGCGTCGGCCTCGGCCGCGTGCGATTCGGCCAGCAGCGAGGGGGGCGCAGGTTCCTCAGGCGCCGTCAGCCAGGCAGCCGCCCGCGCACCAAGGTGCGCGCGGGGCGGGGCGGGGCGCGCGAGGATCTGGGCGTGGTTATCGGTCCTGACAGGACGCTTACCGCGGTAAGAACCACTCCGGTGTGTATGGCGACGGAGACAGTGCCGCTCTTGCATGCCTTGTGTCCACCGCGGTCCCTAGGTGGACCGGTGGGAGGCCGGCTTGCCGGCCACATGCAAGAGTGGGAACGGTTAACTCAGGACCGTTTAGTCTTGCGATGGCTTTCCGTCGGGTATCATCCAGAGTGGATGACAGGCCCGCCGTCGCGACTGTCTCTAGTGCCAGTCTGGACTCCCATTCCGAGAGATCCAGAGCAAAGGTTGTGTATCGAGGAGGAGATAAATTCCCTCGTACAAAAAGGAGCTATTCAGCCGGCACAAAGGTGTCCGGGCTTCTATTCAACCCTGTTCTTAGTAACAAAACGCACCGGAGGGTGGAGGCCGATTCTCAACCTCAAGCCATTGAACAAGTTCATCGAGACGCCCAGTTTCAAGATGGAAACGGTGCGCTCGGTGTTGGCGGGGTTGGAGAGGGGGATGTGGACGGCGTCGATAGATTTGAAGGACGCTTATTTCCACATCCCCATCCACGGGAGTTTCTGTCGCTTCCTGAGATTTGCATTCCAGGGCAGACAGTGGGAATTCAGGGTGTTGCCCTTCGGAATTTCCACGGCTCCTCGGGTTTTCACCCGTGTGGTTCTTGCGATCACAGCATACCTCCGCAGGAGAAGCATAGCAGTCCACACGTACATAGACGACTGGCTGTTGAAAGCGCACACCCGGGAAAGTTTGTCGGCCAATCTGGAGATTGTTTTGAAAACTCTCACAGACTTAGGCTGGATGATCAATTTCCCAAAATCAGAGCTGACTCCATCCCAGAAGTTTGTTTACCTGGGGATGTTCTTCGATCTAGAGACAGGATATGTTTATCCTACTCAGGAGAGAGTTCAGAAACTCATCTCATTAATTCAGTCAGTGTGCGACAGTCGTCATGTCCTGGCACGGGTTTACTTGAGAATGCTGGGGTTGATGGTTTCATTGGAACCAGTCATTCCTCAGGCCGCCTTACGCAGGCGGCCGATCCAGTTATTTCTCATGACACAATGGACCCAGAGTACAGGTTCGCTGGACTCGAATGTGTCAGTGTTGGCGCCTCTCATTCACCACCTGCAATGGTGGTTGAATACAGAGAATCTCTTGCCGGGGGTTTTGCTAACCCCTCCCCACCCTCAGGTGACTGTGTATACAGATGCATCGATGGAGGGCTGGGGAGCTTGCCTGGAAGAGTCCACGATATCAGGGCTTTGGAATCTGGAACAGTCAAAGGAACATATAAATCTACTGGAGCTAAGAGCAGTAGTCCTGGGCCTGGAACATTTCTTACAGAAAGTTCAGGGCAAGATTGTTCTTATTCGTTCAGACAACTCAACAGTTGTGACTTACATAAACCGCCAGGGCGGAACGAAGTCGCCCAGTCTCTGTATGATGACATGGAAACTGCTTTGTTGGTGTCTGGATCACCAGATTACCTTGAAAGCAGTTCATATTCCGGGAAGGTTAAACCTGCTAGCAGACTCATTGAGCCGAAGGATGAGTGTTTTACCCACGGAATGGCAACTAAATCAATGTGTGGCGGATCGTCTGTTCGACCATTGGGGGAAACCCAACATCGATTTGTTCGCAACGAAGAAGAATGCGAAGATGACGACGTACGTCTCTCCGATTCCGGATCCAAGCGCTTTCGCAACAGATGCGTTAGCTATCAGCTGGGGGAGAATGTATGCATACGCATTCCCTCCAGCAATCCTGATTCCAAAAATTCTTCAGAAAATCAGACAAGAGGAATGCCAAGTGCTTCTGATCGGCACCCGGATTGGCCAAGCGATCATGGTATACGGATCTGCTGGACCTTCTGGTCTGCAATCCGGTTCCTCTGCCTCTGATGGACGATATTATCTTCCAGGGCAAGGCCCTTCACAACAATCCGTCAATGTTCAGATTGACTGCGTGGATGTTGTCAAGGAATCTAGAATTAAGGAGGGCTTTTCTGAGCAAGCAGCCATGTTTATGGCCAAAGCCAGGAGGGGGTCAACCTCCAGAGCATATAATTATAAAATCAACAGATTTGCAGAATGGTGCTCAAAAAGATGTATTGATCCAATGGATTCATCTATTCAAGTAGTAGCTGATTTCCTCTGTCACCTCTATGATGCCTATAGCCTCAAGCCTAACTCTATTGCTGGTTATAAGTCAGCATTAATGTCTGTTATTCCTTGCTTGGCTAAGAGGGGAAGTGATGAAGTAAATACATTAAATGTATTGATTAAAGGCATGGGCAATCTAAGACCAAGGAATCCACCTGTGATTCCGTCTTGGAGTTTATCGCTAGTGCTTCAAGTACTAGGTGATAAGCCTTTTGAACCACTTAGTTCCATTTCTATGAAACTATTAACACTGAAGACTGTGTTTTTAATTGCTGCGGCCTCGGCTAGGCGTAGGAGTGAAATTCATGCCTTATCAGCCGAGGATGACCGTTTTGTGGTTTCAGGGGAAGGCCTTAAGCTGCTACCTAGGATTAATTTCTTGGCTAAAAATCAGTCGTTGAAATATCCAGGTCAACCTATTATTTTGCCTGCTTTAACTAGATATGATCCTAATTCTAAAGCATGGTGTCCCGTCCGGGCGCTGCGCCGGTACAAACAACGTACGGCGGAGTGGCGCACCGACCAGTCGGCGTTATGGTTGTCATATATTGAACCCCATGGCAGGGCTTCTAAGGACACCATTTCCAGGTGGATTGTGGAATGCATTCAGTTTTGCCATAAATCCGCCACCGGGAAGCAGGTTGACGTGGCCAAGGCTCACAGTGTCCGCGGCGTAGTGACATCCACGGCCCTATTTAATGGGGTCCCTGTGGATGATATTATGTCGGTGGCTCAGTGGCACTGTGAGTCAAGTTTTACAGACCATTATCTCCGTGACACTTCTAATCCTCTCGCCTTGTCGATTTTGAAAAAATAACTCGGTTTATATTTTTTGAGGAGGTTTTTTCCCTCATTACTTATATATTTCACAATTAATTTATGGAAACACCCACTTTTTTGGGCCTGTATCAGTCTTTACCAATGGGAAGATGATGTCAGCAGCCATTTTCAACAAGGTCAGTCTTGTTCATGTGTTGTCCGTTGTTGATTGTATTGTCACGATTACCCGTTATTAATATGGTGATGGTTTGTGTATTTGTGTGGTTCATTGTTGAGAGTTACGAAAATGGAGCTTTTTCGTCTCTGTCCTGTAGTACATGGCACTTGTACGTAGAGAGCGTATTGGACATTGAGGTCAGGCGACTCTTCCTCCCAGGAAGGAGGGGGGGGGAGCGCATATGACATTCGGTCATCTCTCATACATCGGTAGTGTTATCCGATGGTTAGTCAAATCCTGACTGTTTTTTCTTACAGTTTCAGAAGTTTAAGTGCCTTAAACGCAGAAAAAGCGTATAGGGATGAGCTGGTCTTTTGACCTCGCCTCCCTCCCGCCAGATTCACTTTCGAATTCTGGCAATATCAAAAGTATTAGGGAGGTAAGTATACTCTTGAAGTGAAATAAACGAAATCTAGGATTTCTTTTTTCACGAGAGAGTTGATACTTACCTCCCTAGATACGGACCTGGCCTCTCCACCCCACAGAGGCTCGGTCTTCAGGCTCTTATTAGTTGCATGTGTGTCAGCCAATAATCTAGTCAGAGGAAGTGCTAGTCTGCGCATGCGCGGTGGTGGGGCTGGCATCCGCCAGACTACGCTCTGACTCCCTGCCCAGTAGGGGCACCTAACTGTTTTAAATCTGAGTGTTTATTGAGTGAAAGCCAATATTTAGCAATATCAAAAGTATTAGGGAGGTAAGTATCAACTCTCTCGTGAAAAAAGAAATCCTAGATTTCGTTTATTATACAACAACTCTACAGGAAAGATGTTGTATATTTTAAAAATAATTTAACTGGAAAAGGAATTTGATAAAATGCAGGGATTCTCATAAGGGTATATACCCCAAAAATGCATCCTGGGACCCCGCAAAGTAGTGGCAGTGGGTCCCATGGTACCCTTAAAAACAAGGTTTGTTAAATACCGTAAAACGCTCATCAGTAACCGCGGTTTCTAATAGGACAAGGGCTGTAAATTATTTAAATCCAAAACTATGAGAAAGTGGGTTGACTTCTATTGGGTATATTTCAAGAAAAAATTGAAAAGAAATGATACAAAAAATAGCTTGAAAATATAACACATTTTCACGCTAGAAATTCTTACCATCTTACGCCTATGCTTAATGTATACCGTATATCCATTATTGCGGGACTGAAATTATTAATTGGGACTGCCTAAATATTGCGCATACTTTAATAAATATTGTTTATTTCATCCAAATTGTGACATAAAATGTCGTAGAGAAAAAATAGGAATCACGTGATGTATTGGCTTCCGCTATAGGACGAGTTTGGGTCTTTACGCGAGTAGCGCGACACGCTAATATTACTACCCGGGTAGATACTTGTGCAATCCACATAAATAGGAGGAGTAGCTATGAGAGTGACAGCGTAAACGCATCCTATCGTGGAAGTTGATTAATACTCGGTGGAATCGTCTGCGTTTTACGGACCTAATATACTGGATTCTGGAACTCAGAATGTACTATATAATATATATAATCATTTCGTGATGATAAACGAGTATTATCCATTCAATCCGATCCGCATATTTGGAATAACTTTTTTCGTTGATAGTTGTATCATACAAGGAAGTGACATAATTTCGATGGCATTTCCGCGAAGTTATTGCAAAATTTCAGTTCAAATCTCGTTTTATTTAACATTTATAAGTTATTTAACTCATACAAAATCTTTTTTTATTTACACAAACTGCTTCAATTTGGATGCGACTTCTATTAGATACATTTGCTGTTTTAAAACTGCTAAGAAATTAGGATGGCTCAACTTCGAAAATTGGCATGTGACTTCTGTTAAGGATGCAGTTATTATTAGGCGATATATGGTACTAAGTAGTTTTATAGGCCTTTGTACAAATATACCAGCAAAATCTAGCAATAGACCACCATAATTCATAGTAGTAAGTGCATGGTACCCTCTACTTTTAGCATGGATGAGAAATACTGCTTGGGAATACCAGATATCAGTTTTGGTACCCCCTGATTTCTGCTAGGAACCCCCAGATTTCACGGTGGAGGGTCCCTGGGAACTCCAGAATGCCATGAGAAAACTGATGATATGCTTTAACCCTTTAATGGTCAAATTTGGTCAAGAAAATTTAAATATTTTCTTATTGAATGTCCATCTACAGGCCGAGAGAATACAATTTTTGAAAATTTATTACTGGAATGACTGGCTCGGTTATTGTTTCATGGCTCAGTTATTGGCTCGGTTAACGAGCCAGTCATTCCAGTGGTAAATTCTCAAAAATTTTATTCTCGGCCTGTAAATGGACATTACACAAGACCATAGCAAAGGCCTGTTTGGGCTGGTATGACCATTAAAGGGTTAATTAATGGTCAAGCCGGCCAAAATAGGCCTCTGCAATTGTCTTGAAGAATGTCCATTTGCAGGCCAAGCGAATACTATTTTAGAAAATAAATTTTCTAAAATAGTATTCTTTTGCCTTTCAAATGGACATTCAATGTACAAATATTGTGATTTTCTTGACAAAATTTGACCATTAAATGGTTTAGAGACCATGTTAGAAGCATGAAATATGGTGACTTAATGTAAGGCGGTTGCTATACGAAATGTGTTTTGGTACCAGAAAATGGTATTTCTTTAACCGTTAATGGCTAAATTTGATAAATAAAATCAATGTAATTGGTTATCGAATCTCCATTTGCATGCCAGGTGAAGACTATTATTTGAAAACGTATGACTGGCTCAGTTATCGAGCGGCATGCTGATCTAATATAACAGGTTGTCTTTTGACTACCGTCTTTAAGGAAAGAGTATACTGTAACTCCAACAGGTTGGTTGGTCTCTTATGCAGTGTAGACTATAGTTAGTTATTGTTCGTATAGCTCTTTATGGAACTATTCATGGCGATAGTGAGATCCATACTCAAGTGTAGTGTACATGATATTCACAAGAATTTATTATATATTAAGACATGTATCAATCGTTATCATTCAGTCATGCATATGACTACCTTAATTAGAAAGAGACTTCCTCAGAAGATTCATTATAGAGTTTGGTACTTTTTTATATGCCCCGCTAGCAGGGATTGCGTGAGTGAAATTATTACCTGGGATGGTATAAATATTGTATATTTCTTAATAAGCATATTTATAAAATCTAAATTAATCCTAAATTTGACAATAAATGGCGTCGCGAAGATATATAAATCATGTGATATTGCTTGCGCTCCTGTTTTTGGAGGCGAGAAGTAGTGCGTTCACAAATGTGATAGCTAAATGAGACAGTATACATGCTTTAGACAGCAAGGTGAACTATCCGAGATGTTTCTGAAGACTAACTATTATTAGTCAAATATATAAATCACGTGATTTTGCTCGCTGTCTTGCTTTTGGAGGCGAGAGGTGGTGCGTTCACAAATGTGATAGCTAAATGAGACGCTTTATCCTGCAAGGTGAACTATCCGAGATGTTTCTGAAGCATTATTAGTATTATTAGTAAACGGGTACTCGGTAAATGCAGATTAGATCTAAACATTAGATATCTATGGATCTAATATCACGTGATTTGTAACTTTTCACAAAGACGATATGAAATGTCAAATTTTTAGATTAATTTTGATCTAATAAATGCTGGTTATAACAGAGTACGCAATATTTGTGTTGTCCAATGTAATAATTTCACTCCCGAAATGATGGACAAGGTATACATTAAGCCAAGGTGTAAGGCGTCAAAGATTTACACCGGGAAATTTCCTATTTTCGTGTTATTAACGATCCTTCTTTAAGCATCTTGGCGACTGCATTTAATGTTTTTGTTGAAATTTACCAATTAGAATTCATATTCGGTTAAAACTGATATGAAAACTCATAGCGAAGCCGACATGTCTACATAAGCCAAACCGTGCAGTCCAACTCAACCCAAGACCAATTCACCCCATGAATTTATGCCATAAAATAAGCTATACGATGTATCGAAATATCACGATTTTCTCACCACGATATATCGAGATGCCTCCTAGAACGATATCGTGCAAGCCTAACGTGACATACTTTTCTACTTCGAATAATACTTACCAGATGTACTATTATGATAATGTCTATTATCTAGTCTAGCTCAAAATAAACAATTAAAACTCCGCACTCTCCTGGTCCTGCCCATACTGTGTCCGGGAATACCATAGCCGAGGTACCGAGTCAATTCCCAATCACAGTCAGATTCGTCTATTTTGCGCTCTTGGAAAGTCGCATGTTTTGTTAGCTCAAAATTTTGCAATTTTAAGCGGATTTAAGCGTGTTATTCGTGAATCATCGTTGGCTTCATGGAGGAAAAAGGAAAATCATCACAGGGGCAGGTTGTATCAATCTAGAATTTATACATTCGTGCCATAATGACTGTTTGAAATTTCCTTAAATTAGCACATTATTCTAAAATGGTAGCCATTGTTGGAGTCGCTCTGTACCCGTTAACTCTTTGGTTTTAATCCGGGTACTCGGTTAATTTCTCTTGCGACTCGGTTCCTTCTAAGATGGATGCACCATTAGCCAAGATGGCGGCGCCCATGGTTAATATTTCGCTTGGCTTGGCGTGTCTATGCACTCGGTTTTACGCCGATTTTTACCTCTCGCTTCATTGTCGAGGGTGTTTGTAGCGATCGGCGTTTATTTCTTGGCTGTATTAACGTTAGTTAACTTCCAAGTTGTGTTTATTAATTTTCACTCAAAAATGTTTCAAATATTTCCTGCCTAAAGGCTTGATTATCATTAATTTAAGAGAAAGTTAATGTTTCTAAGTAATTCTATTTTACAATCATGTCAATTGTGCGTATTGCTCGTCATCGTTTGTCATGTACAGCATTTTAATTCTTCTCTGTGTTCTCAGAAAGCCAAGAATCAGGACACGTGCCAGAAATGCAACAGGTTCATGAAGCGGAAGTATTCAGGCCATCATTGTGTGGCTTGCGCTAAGTGCAAAGTGGGAAGTCCCTGTGATGTGTGCGCCAAGTGGTCGTCGGAAATGGTGGCGGAATTCGATTGTGATCGTCGTGCGCGTTTGGAGAGGATCGCGAGGGACAAGGCGGCCAAGCTGGATCAGGCGTCAATGAGAGGACTGGAAGGTTGTCTGAATGAACGTATGGATTCAGCACTGGGTGTATGGGCGGCCCAGTTCAAGGCAATGTTTGAGTCATTGCAGTCCACGATCCCGACGATGCAGGCTGGTGCAGGGCAACCTTTAGGTGGTCCGGCTAGTTTTGCGGAGGGACAACCACCTGTCCCTTCTCTGACCTTGGCTCAAGAGCCGACGGCGGAGGAGGAAGATCTAATGGAAGATTCTGGCATGCCGGATATCTCGCTGACGGCTATGCCTAGTACATCCCAGGGATCTCCCTCGGGATTTGTACGGGTTTGCCAAGTGGGTGGTGATGTCGACGTTCCATCGGGCATTTTCCACCCGGATTTCGTGCAACCCATGTTGTCGGTGGAATGCCGACACCTACCGTTGTACAAGCGGCTGTGGTCCCGGCTCCCGTGCTGGAGTCGATGGACTGCGGTGAATCCGTGTCCGGCGATTCGTTGGACACCGGTGCCGCTAGTAGTCGGGCTATGGACGAGCCTCATGTTGGCAGAAGTGCGGGCCATAGCTCTCAGCATGGATCGTCGGTGGCCTACTCATCCAAGGGTGAGAACGGTAGTCCATTGATGGACGAATCCGCTTTCTGCACCGAAGCTGAATGGGTGCAGGTCCTTGGTTGGATGTCCGACCGTCTCGAGTTTGCATCGGATCTAGGATCTCAGCGCGATCCGGCGATGGAACGGATGTCAGAGCGAGTGGCTAGCGCTGTGTCAAGTGGCTCTTTGGCCATGCCGACACTCCCCTTGGACACGCAGACTTCCGACATGTTGGAGGTTGCGGCATAACGTCTGGTTCAGCCAGAGTATGCGTTGCCCAAAGCCCCTAAGGGGATAAGGAATAGGGGCCGTTTTCCTGAGCAGGCCTACCATCAGTATGCCCGGGTTCCATGGCTTTCCGTCGGGGAGCGAGAGGCGCTGAATAGGCCGTTGGCTGGAAAATCTAAGGGGCGTTCTCGTCCTTTAGTTTCCCAAGCCAATAAAGATCCGTTCAATGAGCTGACCTGCGCGGCGGAAGGTGGACAAGTGCCAGAGGCTGCTCCCGGAGTTGTTCGGGACACCATGCGCTTGTCCCAAGATTGCCTGGCCAGGGTGATCACCAGATCGTTGGCAGAGCGACGGAGAATGGTTCTCGATTGTGTAGAACCAGGACCTGAGATGAGGGCTGCGTTGTCTTCTGCGCCTTTCATTGGTCCAGGCTTGTTCGGCGGCTCGGCACGACAAGCCTTATCCAAGGTCACGTCAATGGTTGCTGAACAGGAAGTAGTCGGCAAGTCGTGGAAGTCGACTAAGAGGACACAGCCGCAGCAGTCCTATAAACAGCATCGGCACAAGCAGCAGAGGTAGCGCCAGAGATCGCCCTTCCATCCTTCTGGCCGTGATGCCCATCGGGCATCCGGATCTCAGGGTTCTGGCTGTTCGTCCTCATACAAGTCCTCTAATAAGAGGCCGTATGAGGATGACAGGAAGGGTAGGGGTTCGGGCTGCGGCGGTTACCGTAAGGATAACCGTGGTGGCGGTTCCAGACCGTCATATTCCAAGAAGCCGTGGGGCGGCCGTGGATGCTGGTCCTGACGGATTTCCGGCGGAATCAGTTCCGGTGACGTCAGGAATGAAGGTAGTCGAGAATCTTCACCCAAGCGATTTAGCGTCTTATCGTGCAAACTTGACCGCCAGCTGTGTGCAGATTCCTACCGTCGGAGGCAGACTTCACCTGTTCTCAAGCCAATAGGAACAGGTCGTGCGAGATTGTTTAGTCTGTCAGTGGTTAAGAAACGGCTACGAACCGGACTGGCTCATCCGTCAATCGCTAGTTTCGTTAACATCGACTCCAGTGTGGACTCCCATTCCAAGGGAATCCGATCGTCTAGATGCCATTTGCTCAGAAATAGAATCTCTTCAGCAGAAGAACGTGATTCATCTAGTCCGCAATCAGTTATCCCTAGGCTTCTATTCGAAGATGTTCCTCATTCCGAAACGTACCGGAGGATGGAGACCAATTCTCAATCTCAAACCGTTGAACAAGTTTATTCTTTCTCCCAAATTTCAGATGGAGACTGTAGCAGCGGTGATGACAGGGCTGAGAAAAGGCATGTGGGCAGTGTCGATAGATCTGAAGGATGCTTATTTTCATATTCCAATGTCAATTCCTTTTCAGAAATACCTTCGCTTTGCATTCCAAGACAATGTTTGGGAATTCAATGTGCTTCCATTCGGCCTGACCACAGCACCGAGGGTCTTCACCAAAGTGGTTCTCGCCATGACTTCTTATCTTGGCAGGAGAAACAGCTGTTCATACTTACATAGACGACTGGCTGCTGAAGGCAGTCACTCTGCGCAACAATCTACAGGTAGTCCTAGCCTTACTAAAGGATCTAGGATGGATTGTGAATCTAGAGAAATCAGAATTGACTCCATCCCAGGAGTTTGTTTATCTGGCAATATTTTTCAATCTCAGGGACGGCGTAGCTTTTCCAGCGGAGAGCAGAGTCAAGAGCCTGATTGCAGTTCTGGAGTCAGTTTGTCTAGGAGCCTATCTGACGGCGCGCCAATTTCTGGGTTTACTAGTGTCTCTGGAGAAAGTGGTTCCTTATGCGGCACTCAGGCGCAGGCCGATTTCACATCAAGAGTATACTTACCTCCCTAATACTTTTGATATTGCTAAATATTGGCGTTCACTCAATAAACACTCAGATTAAAAACAGTTAGGTGCCCCTACTGGGCAGGTAGACAGAGGGTAGTCCGGCGGATGCCAGCCCCACCACCGCGCATGCGCCGACTACTACTGCCTCTTTGCTAATTTATTGGCAGAGGGTTCACATGCTTTTTGTGCTTGTGCAAAGTTTTCACTTGTTCTGGGCTTATTTAGTCTTGTTGTGTGAGAGTATATCACCTGGATTATGTCTGATAGAGCTACTTCGCCGGAGGAAGGCGCAGGATCCTTATATCAGGTGATTTCAAATATATTCTAGCGAGTTTTTCCCGTTGTAATGTGTTTCCGGGACTCGCGCTTACCGTGATAAGCGCCTTGTTTAGTTGGTTTATTTCTACTAGGTGCTATATAATGCTAATCTCTCTGTGTTTATGTCCAGAGGTCTAGGTGAGGATATGTAATGGACATCACAGCATCAGAGAGTTTGTTTTACTCCACCTTGGTTCCATTTCCTACTAATACTGTTAGGTTATCTAACCAAAGAGTCTATGTCCAGTGAGTCGGAGGTCTAGTATAAAGGTCTTCTCACTTTGCCCTCTTGATCCAATTCCTTCCCCTAAGGTGGAGAGAGTTAAGAGGCGTGGTCTTGGTGGAGTGATACAGTGCATCAGGTGGATGGTTTGTCTATACCAGGTATCAGGTATCTAACTAATGATATGAGGTGATGTTAATTATTTGAAAAAATAATGACTATATACCATTGTTATCATTGTGTATCTGCTGGTGTGTAGTCTGAATATCCAAGTGAGGACATTATGTTAGGAATACAATTCGTTCTTGCACTTAGATGCTTGTTGCGGACCGATTTAATTTCTGTCATGGGATTGATGACGTCATAATCAGCCTTGCTCTTTATTTACATTTAAAGTTTTGTCCAACGCTGGTTTCTTATGGTTACTGATCTTTATGAGCTTTTCCCTCTCTTTAGTTGGTTTTGAGTTTTTTCTAACCTTGACTAACTTGCTCATTGTCCTCGTCCTGTGTCCTGTTTCAGAGACCTGGTTGTCCGTCCTGTGGCCGGTTCCTAAAGGATCGTTTCGTCCCCCACTTATGCTTTAGCTGTAGTCCCTGTGGACCACTGCTTAAGTGTGAGGTCTGTAAGCAATGGGGGAGCGAGCTAATGTGTGAGTTTCTGTGTTTACAGGCTAAGGACAAGGTGGTGGAGGAGGAGAGGAAGCAGAAGAGAAAGGGTGTCAGTAAAAAGGGTAAGAGGAAGGCCTCGTCCGCGGTGGATATGGAGGCCTTCTGGTCCGAAATGTTGGGAGAGATGAAGAGGACGATAAAGGATTTGGTCCCAGAGTTGCTTCGTAGCATGCTTCCTGGACCAGATCCTTTGTTGTCCTCGGCGTCTGCTTCAGAGCAGGTGATCCCCACCTCTGAGTCGCTTTTCCGTAGGTCGGTTACGTTGTTCGACGACTCAGAGGTGGCCCCATTAGTGGGGGGGCCGATCCACGACCCTGGCAGCAGGCTTGGTGCCGCGCCGAGGGGCCGTGGACGGCTGTCGCAGGAACCCGCGGGCTGCTTATCAGTCCAGGGGGATCCGCACCTTCCCTGGCCAGTCCGGGTTAGCTCTCTTTGCTGACCCGGAGTCTAATCTTTCTGGCCAGGAGGAAGAGGAATTCCTGCTAGGGTCGCCGTCTGGGGACGTGACCATGGAGTACGACGTCTGTGCACCCCTCGCGGGGGATGCGGGCGACGTATTCCATGGATCTACTCACGCAGGAGTAGAATTCACGGTCCAGAAGGTGGCCCTGGGCGGTGCTGATGGCCAGGGTTACCGCATACCTCGGCTTGCCGAGCGTGTCGCTGGTGCTGGCCGGGACCGTGGTGGGGCGGTGTCTGCCCCACGCTCTACCACGGCGCCTGCTCCTGGTCAAGCCAGGAGTTTAGCATGCCTGTTCTTTCGGGCCCGCATGCTTTCCCTGGCTTGCCAGGGGTATCAGCATGTCCGCCGTCAAGCTCTGCTGCGTGCGCTCAGGAGGAAGACGAAGGCCCCCGTCTTGTAGAGCGCTCGCAGCTAGCCACGGAGGAGGATTGGTCGGACGCTTGCCAATGGCTGGTAAGTGTTCGGCCAGATCTGCCGGTGGAGCATTCGGCTAGCCAGCGTGACCACAGGCCGTGGTTAGCTGGTAAGGCTACTGCTAACGCCATGCCATCTCTGCCGCTGGCTGAACATGTCGTTGACATGTTCGAGGCGGCGGAGTCGTCCATTAAGGCGAATGGGCGTCTCGCGAAGGCCCCTCGCGAGGTGGCCAGGCGTTGCCGCATCGTGCCCCTGGACTACCAGCGGTACGGTGTGGTATCCAAGCCGAGCGTGGATGACCGCGCGGCTTTGGGTGAAGATGCGCGGCCAGGCGCCCGTTCTGACACGGGTGTTCTGTGTTCGAACGCGTTGCGTTCGGCAAATACCGCGCTGCGTGATGCGGAGGAGAGTGGGAGGGCGTCGATTGCTGCTCTGTCCCACGTCTCCCAGCTGTTACAAGGGGTGGTAACAGCATCCGCATCGCGCCAGCCGAGCCCGGCCACAGTCCAGAGAGCCATCCAGGATGGTATCAACCTGGCTCTGGACTGCATGACGCGGGCTGTGACCAGGAGTGTCCGGGCGAGACGCACGTTTGCCTTGGACAATCTGTGCCCGTCCCAGGACCTGTACAATAGGCTACTGCGTACGCCTATGACAGGTCCTGGTCTCTTTGGAGGTGAGGGATGCAGGCACCTCCAGGAGACGGTGACCCTGGTCAATAACCAGAGGGCGCTGCGCGAGCAGTTTGAAGTGCTCCGCCGTGCGAGCGTTCGAGCCGCACCGCACCCCCTGCGTATCGTCCCCTGCAGGCTCGAGGTGGAGGTGGCCAAGTCAGAGGCCACCCGCCATCGCAGCGTCGGCCTAGGCCGCGTGCGCTTCGGCCAGCAGTGAGGGGGATGCAGGCTTCCCAGGCGCAGCCAGCCAGGCAGCCACCCGCGCACCGAGGTGCGCGTGGTGCTGGGCGTGGCGTGCAGGGATCTGGTCGTGGTAATCGTGCCTGATGGGCCGATTGCCACGGTGAGAACCACTCTGGTGTTTCTGGCGGAGGAGACAGTGCCACTCTTGCACTCCTTATGTCCACCTCTCTCCCTAGGTGGACCGGTGGGAGGCCGGCTGGCCGCCCACATGCAAGAGTGGGAACGGTTGACTCAGGACCGTTTAGTCTTGCGATGGCTTTCAGTCGGGTATCATCCCGATTGGATGACAGGCCCGCCGTCGCGACTGTCTCTCGTGCCGATCTGGACTCCGAATCCGAGAGATCCAGATCAGAGGTTGTGTATCGAGGAGGAGATAACTTCCCTCATACAAAAAGGAGCTATTCAGCCGGCTGGAGACGAGGGTGGAGACCAATTCTCAACCTCAAGCCATTGAACAAGTTCATAGAGACGCCCAGTTTCAAGATGGAGACTGTGCGCTCGGTGTTGGCGGGGTTAGAGAGGGGAATGTGGACAGCGTCGATAGATTTGAAGGATGCTTATTTCCACATCCCCATAGCCAGGAGTTTCCGTCGCTTCCTGAGATTTGCATTCCAGGGCAGACAGTGGGAATTCAGGGTGTTACCCTTCGGAATTTCCACGGCTCCTCGGGTTTTCACCCGTGTGGTTCTTGCGATCACCGCATACCTGCACAGGAGAAGCATAGCAGTCCACACGTACATAGACGACTGGCTGTTAAAAGCACATACCCAGGAAAGTTTATCGGCCAATCTGGAGATTGTTTTGAAGACTCTCACAGACTTGGGCTGGATAATCAATTTCCAAAAATCAGAGCTGACTCCATCCCAGAAGTTTGTTTACCTGGGGATGTTCTTCGATCTAGAGACAGGATATGTTTATCCTACTCAGGAGAGAGTTCAGAAACTCATCTCAGTAATTCAGCCAGTGTGCGACAGTCGTCATGTCCTGGCACAGGTTTACTTGAGAATGCTGGGGTTGATGGTTTCATTGGAACCAGTCATTCCTCAGGCCGCCTTACACAGGCGGCCGATCCAGTTATTTCTCATGACACAATGGACCCAGAGTACAGGTTCGCTGGACTCGAACGTGTCAGTGTTGGCGCCTCTGATTCACCACCTGCAATGGTGGTTGAACACGGAGAATCTCTTGGTGGGGGTGACTGTGTATACAGATGCATCGATGGAGGGGTGGGGGGCTTGCCTGGAGGAATCCACAATATCAGGGCTTTGGAATCTGGAACAGTCAAAAGAACATATCAATCTACTCGAGCTAAGAGCAGTAGTCCTGGGCCTGGAACATTTCTTACAGAAAGTTCAGGGCAAGATTGGTCTTATTCGTTCAGACAACTCAACAGTTGTGACTTACATAAACCGCCAGGGCGGAACGAAGTCGCCCAGTCTCTGTATGATGACATGGAGACTGCTTTGTTGGTGCCTGGATCACAGGATTACCTTGAAAGCAGTTCATATTCCGGGAAGGTTGAATCTGCTAGCAGACTCATTGAGCCGAAGGATGAGTGTTTTACCGACGGAATGGCAACTAAATCAATGTGTGGCGGATCGTCTGTTCGACCATTGGGGGAAACCCAACATCGATTTGTTCGCAACGAAGAAGAATGCGAAGATGACGACGTACGTCTCTCCGATTCCAGATCCAAGCGCTTTCGCAACAGATGCGTTAGCTATCAGCTGGGGGAGAATGTATGCATACGCATTCCCTCCAGCAATCCTGATTCCAAAAATTCTTCAGAAAATCAGACAGGAGGAATGCCAAGTGCTTCTGATCGCCCCGGATTGGCCAAGCCGATCATGGTATACGGATCTGCTGGACCTTCTGGTCTGCAATCCGGTTCCTCTACCTCTGATGGACGACATTATCTTCCAGGGCAAGGCCCTTCACAACAATCCGTCAATGTTCAGATTGACTGCGTGGATGTTGTCAAGGAATCTAGAATTAAGGAGGGCTTTTCTGAGCAAGCAGCCATGTTTATGGCCAAAGCCAGGAGGGGGTCAACCTCCAGAGCATATAACTATAAAATCAACAGATTTGCAGAGTGGTGCTCAAAAAGATGTATTAATCCAATGGATTCATCTATTCAGGTAGTAGCTGATTTCCTCTGTCACCTGTATGATGCCTATAGCCTCAAGCCTAACTCTATTGCTGGTTATAAGTCAGCTTTAATGACTGTTATTCCTTGCTTGGCTAAGAGGGGAAGTGATGAAGTAAGTACATTAAATGTATTAATTAAAGGCATGGGCAATCTAAGACCAAGGAATCCCCCGGTGATTCCGTCTTGGAGTTTATCGCTAGTGCTTCAAGTACTAGGAGATAAGCCTTCTGAACCACTTAGTTCCATTTCTATGAAAATGTTAACTCTTAAAACTGTATTTTTAATTGCTGCGGCCTCGGCTAGGCGTAGGAGTGAGATTCATGCCTTATCAGCCGAGGATGACCGTTTTGTGGTTACAGGGGAAGGCCTTAAGTTACTACCTAGGATTAATTTCTTAGCTAAAAATCAGTCTTTGAAATATCCAGGTCAACCTATTTTTTTGCCTGCTTTAACTAGATATGATCCTAATTCTAAAGCATGGTGTCCCGTTCGGGCGCTACTTCGGTACAAACAGCGTACTTCGGAGTGGCGGACCGATCAGTCAGCGTTATGGTTGTCATATATTGAACCCCATGGCAGGGCGTCTAAGGACACCATTTCCAGGTGGATTGTAGAGTGTATCCAATTTTGTCACAAATCCGCCACTGGTAAGCAGGTTGACATAGCCAAAGCTCACAGTGTCCGCGGCGTAGTGACTTCCACTGCCCTATTTAATGGGGTCCCTGTGGATGACATTATGTCCGTGGCTCAGTGGCACTGTGAGTCAAGTTTTACAGACCATTATCTCCGTGACACCTCGAATCCTCTCGCCTTGTCGATTTTGAAAAAATAATCGCTTATATGTTTTTGAGGAGGGTTTCCTCATTGGTTATATACTTCACAACTAATCAATGGAATCATCCACTTTTTGGGACTGCATCGGTCTTCTCCACTGGGAAGAGGATGACAGCTGCCAAGTTCAACAAGGTCAGTCTTGTTCATGTGTTGTTCATTGTTGATTGTATTGTCACGTTACCTGTGTTTATTAATATGGTGATGGTTTGTGTTTTGATGTGGTTCATCATTGAGAGTATACGAAAATGGAGCCTTTTCGTCTCTGTCCTATAGTACATGGCACTGGTACCTAGAGAGCGTATTGGACATTGAGGTCATTCTAGTCTTCCTCCCAGGAAGGAGGGGGGGGAGCGCATATGACATTCGGTCATCTCATCCATCGGTTGGTGTTAGCCGATGTTCATCAAATCATGACTGTGTTTCACACAGTTTCAGACGTTTAAGTGCCTTGAACGCGTGAAAGCGCATAGGGAAGAGCTGGTCTTTTGACCTCGCCTCCCTCCCGCCGAATTCCCTGTCGAATTCTGGCAATATCAAAAGTATTAGGGAGGTAAGTATACTCTTGATGTGAAATAAACGAAATCTAGGATTTCTTTTTTCACGAGAGAGTTGATACTTACCTCCCTAGATACGGACCCGGCCTCTCCACCCCACAGAGGCTCGGTCTTCAGGCTCTTATTAGTTGCATGTGTGTCAGCCAATAAATTAGTCAGAGGCAGTAGTAGTCGGCGCATGCGCGGTGGTGGGGCTGGCATCCGCCGGACTACCCTCTGTCTACCTGCCCAGTAGGGGCACCTAACTGTTTTTAATCTGAGTGTTTATTGAGTGAACGCCAATATTTAGCAATATCAAAAGTATTAGGGAGGTAAGTATCAACTCTCTCGTGAAAAAAGAAATCCTAGATTTCGTTTATTCAGATGTATTTAATGTCATTCTGGTCTCAGAGAACGGATCCGTTATCTTTGATGATACCAGTAAAAGAACCATTGATATTCCACCTTCAGTGGTGGTTATCAGAACAGAATCTGCGAGGTGTTCCTCTACAACCTCCTCAACCACAGATGTCCATCTTCACAGATGCATCGACAACGGGTTGGGGAGCGGTATTGGACGATCAGTCAGTGTCAGGGGAATTGGATCGGATCAATGCGCAGAAACATATCAATGTTCTCGAATTATTAGCGGTGACATTAGCACTTCGAAAGTTCGAGAGCTTAATCCGAGACAAAATTGTCCTAGTGAGGACAGACAACTCACCAGTGGTATCTTATTTAAACCACCAAAGCGGGACAAGATCACCAGAGTTGTGCATGATGATTTGGAACCTTCTGCTGTGGTTCCAAGAGAGGAATGTTATTCTTCGGGCAGCACACATTCCAGGAAGACTGAACATCTTAGCGGATGCTCTCAGTCGAAGGATGGTTTGTCGTCCGACGGAATGGCAGCTCAACCAATCGGTAGCAGAGGTTATATTCAAACATTGGGGCAAGCCAAATGTGGACCTGTTTGCAATGAAACAAAACGCAAAGATGGTCACATACGTGTCACCGATCCCGGACCTGCTAGCTCTAGCGGTAGACGCACTGGCGATAAGTTGGAAGGGAATGTACGCGTATGCGTATCCTCCAAGGATACTCATCCCAAAAGTTCTGGCAAAGATAAGATAGGGTATGTGCCAAGTGCTACTGATCACCCCTTATTGGCCAGGCCGATCATGGTTTACGGATCTGCTGGACCTTCTGGTCTGCAATCCAATCCCGCTTCCAGACAGAAGAGATCTAATCTCTCAGAACAGGGGTCTGTACTTCCACGACAGACCAGAAATGTTCAAATTGACTGCGTGGATGTTATCAAGCAGCGTGCAATTAAGGGTGGCTTTTCTGAGCAAGCAGCAAAGTTTGTCGCTTCAGCCAGAAGAGGTTCAACCACTAAAACATATAATTATAGAATCAACAAATTTGCAGTGGTGTAAGGGAAGAGATATCGATCCCTTTTCTGCATCTGTTCAACACGTAGCAGATTTTATCTCTAATTTATACGAAGTTGGCAAACTTGTACCTTCAACCCTAGCAGCATATAAGTCTGCATTAGCTTGAGTCATTCCCAGTCCCAGAACAAGACCGTTTTGTCGTCACGGGTGAAGGTTTAAGACTACTTCCACGTCTTTGTTTCCTGGCAAAGAATCAGTCACTTAAATATCCAGGACAGCCGATCAATTTGCCAAGTTTAACTAGACAATACCCAAACTCTTCTGCTTGGTGTCCTGTCAGATGTCTGAAAATGTATAAGAAACGTACTGAGGAGTGGAGAGATGACCCAATATCTCTGTGGTTATGTCTCAAAGCTCCACATTTGCGCGCCTCGAAAGATACCATTTCTCGTTGGATAGTCGATGCTATTCAGATGTCGCACAAAATCGCTACAGGAAAGCAGATTGTTCGTGCGAATGCCCATCAGGTCCGAGCACTAGCAGCAGCATCGGCCCCTTATAAGGGTGTCTCATTAGAGGAGGTGATGTCTGTAGCACAATGGCATGCCGAGTCGTCATTCACTGATTTCTACCTTCGCGACATCTCCAGCGCACTTAATCCGGTAGCCGTCGCCAATTTATCAAATCTGAACTAAGCCACATCTGACCACTATTTCGCACACATCACAAGTTCTTCCACTTGCACTGAACAATGGCCATGCACATGAGCTAAGAACGACCGTGGATTGGGCCAAGTTCCTGTGATGAACAAGAAAAGACCAAGCACTCAAAATGGTGAGTGTTTACATTAATTAAGTGACTATAAATAATTTATTTACAGTCGAAATACCAGACTGTTTAGGTAAATAGTCTGGTGTAAGAGTATACGTATCCTCTCAAACAGACATTAGACTCATTCCAATTTGAAAAAATTAATCGATATACTGATATTTTCAAAATTAGAAGTTGTAGCTTCTTGGCACTCTTCTGGACTGCCCTAGCTGAGACTTGGGGCTGACACGGGTCTGGTGGGTGTTGCATCCCATTTTTCGACAGCCCTCTGGATTTTTGCGGACAAAAGAGGGGGGGGGGGGGGTGCGCGGTCTAGACCATGGAAGTTTAGCACTATGAGTCAGATGGCAGAACCCAAGCGTATGCCAGGGTTCTAGTCTCTTCACAACCTTCTCTGTTGGATGGTAGATGAGTGCTGGTTCGAGCCTCACCTCCCACAAGTATTTCCTGGCTGTTGAAATCCGGAGTTTATCATAATAGTACATCTGGTAAGTATTATTCGAAGTAGAATAAAAAAAAAGCATCCGCTTTTGTTTCTACGAGAATTCTTAATACTTACCAGATGTACTATGGCCCTGCCTCAGCCGCCCCAGTGAGGCTGAGCTGCTTTCGCTGTTTGTCAAGGCAAATATAAGACGAATCTGACTGTGATTGGGAATTGACTCGGTACCTGCGGCTATGGTATTCCCGGACACAGTATGGGCAGGACCAGGAGAGTGCGGAGTTTTAATTGTTTATTTTGAGCTAGACTAGATAATAATAGTACATCTGGTAAGTATTAAGAATTCTCGTAGAAACAAAAGCGGATGCTTTTTTGATTCACTGTGCAAGCTGTAGTTTCAAAAGTTTTTTGTGTACTGTAACCACACTTGTTGTATGGATGTATTGTAAATTACTGTTGTGTCAAAAGTAGGTCCACCTGACATACTTTTCATGGCTCACTGAGCATGATAGAAAATTTTTATCTTTAGTTTTATGAGTCTTTTGTATGCACTAGCCAATGTTGGTGTATCGATGCATTCTACTTGTACTATCAATTCATGGTTCACCCAACTTCAAGATGAATTGCATGCATTCAGCGAAAGGCTGAGTTCAGCGGAAGGCCTTGGTATCCTTTGTGATACACTGCATCACTAAAACGTGTGTATAACAGATATCTTAATTTAATAAGAATAAGAAGAGGAAGAAGAGGAGGGACAATGTGAATGGGTTAAATTAGGATTTACTGCAGTTAATGCAATTGTGTGGCAACAATGACTTAGGCCATGTTCTCACTAGAGATTTAATCCTGAATAATGCCATACTAGTGGAACACGGTCTTGCATATTCATTTGACAGATCTATAATTTGTCTCAATAATTGAGTTGAACTTAATTTGGACATAGGGTTTGTTGGAGTGTTTCTGATGGCCTTTAAATTCTGGAGGTCCCTGTGACCATGCACCCTGAAATACGGGTGTCTCTAGCTGAAATCTGGGCATCTCAATGTGAAATCTGGTGTTCCCAATCAGTATTTCTCATTCTAATTCCTGCTCAAATTAGAGGGGGACCATACAACTATGCATTAAGGGGTCGATCTTGTAGGTATCTTATTACACAATGATACAAGATTATCAGGGGTCCATGGAACCCACTACCACTAATTTTGGGGGTCCCAAGTTCCATTTCGGTTCTATATACCCTAAAAGGACCCTTATGAGAATCCCTGGTTTGTTGTCATATGCAGGGCTTGCAACCTAAAGACCTGCATGCAGAAGTAAAATCACTTAATTTAAATAAATAACGGAATGCTCTTGATGTATGTAATGTAATGTAAATGTGTGTTTCAGAGGGAGTGGCAGCGTAGACAACTGTATAGAATTGGCCAAGACACAATTAAAGGCCATCATCCAACAAGTACAGACATCACTGGACATGCACCAAGTCATATCTGCAGGACCGTTTCTGTATGCCTTCATACAGGAGGTCAGTGGCGATTATATAATCTTTAATACATGGATCCCATCTACTTAAGCACTATTAGCATGAATTTGACACTTGTTACTAGCTTAAAGCAATTCACCTTTCCAGAGTATCCATCTATCATCTGATGTCATATGATGTCATAATTTGCTAAGCGGCGTGTAAGTTGACGTCATAATCATTACGTCATAAATGATTCTATTTGGCCCGTCTTTAACTCCGAATAGTCTGACACATTGTACGAATTGTGTCTCTACTATTTAATAAACATGCTGTTGAATATTTTGAAACTAATTTTACTGGATGCTGTTCCTGCCATATTTAACAGCTTACCTGTATAATTTTCCCGAAATTTATAGTTAGGGAGTTCAGAGATCGATTGATCCCAACATGAGTGAGATGTAGATGGAGCTTAGCTAGAGATGAGTGGAACAGCTAAAAATGGAAAGGTCTATTATGCATGGCTGTAGAATCTTTAAAGGTGCATATTGACACCAAAATGCTTGAAAAATTTGTTGTTAAAATAGTATACTTTTAGGAGCTTAAATTGTGTCCCTAGATGTAGTAAAACGAAATAAATCTTAACATATGATGATTTCATTCCAAATAAATTAACATAATTTCTTGAGTTGTGAAATTGAATTAGGGACTCGTGTCTCTAATTCAACTTCATAACTTAAAAAATTATATTAATTATTACATAATGAAATTATTATATTACAATTTATAATTTTCCATCGTTCAGCTTACTAGCCTCTCGGACCTCATGCTTGGACACTCGCTCTGCTGCAGTGCCTACCTATGTATGATTACTGTATTCTGCGGCTGTAGTAGTGGAAACATCCTACAGCTGCAATCAGTCCTTCTTCGCTTTTGCCCACTGTGTCTTGTCAGCCGAAATCCTTAGCTTCCTCAGGTCCATTCTTGACTTGAGTGTACCGAGTCCTGCTTTCTTGAGGTCACCTCATAACACGCTTAGCAGATTTATGCAATGACGTCCTCTCATGGCTTTGTATTTGCTGGCTCCCGAGTAGGGCGAATTCCAAGGCTCTGTGCTGGTGTCTCTTCTGGCATCCTTAGCACATGGCCAAACATGGACCATCTTTGCTGGGCGACTTTTACAGACAGCGGCGATGTATTACACATCTTGAATAGTGCATTGTTGGAAATTATGCTGTTTGGCCATCGGTGTCCAGTGATGGTGCGTAGATATTTGCGGTGGCAGGCATCGAGTTTGTCTAGAGCTGCCTTTGGAGCTGCCCAGCTGTTACAGTTATACAGCATCAAGGATATGCAGGTTGCATTGTATAAACGTAGCCTCTTTATCAAGGACATCGTTGATCTACGAATCCATAGCTTCCAGAAGGACTGGAAAGCTATGTTCCCCATGACGCAGCGTGCAGAAATGTCAGCAGTACTGCAAAGCAGTGAGCCCAGGATTTTACTTTTCCTCCATGGTTCGCCGCCACGAAGTGGGTCGTCATTTTCTATAGTTTCATGCTTTGTCGTTAGGTATATGTGGGCGAACTCTGTTAAGGATTCATTCATAAATAGATTCTCAAGTTTTAGTTTGCTTGCAGCTATTGGGAAAAGTTCATCAGGGTGTTTCTTTTCCTCGTCCACATCGTCTGCATATTCCATCTCTAGCGGCATGCCCAATATTGACACTGGGGGGTTTGGTCTTGTCGAACTTTCCCGCACAGATTTCAATGCAGCAGCAAGGTAGCAGGTGAAAAGCACCGGAGATAGACCATCTCCCTGTGGGGAGCCAATTGATGTCTCAAACTCTACAGACCGCACCAAACTATGCCGGGAGCGCAATATTATCCTGCGCCACATTAGCGAACGCTTAAAAGATCTTGCTATTCAACAGGCAGACTCCCTAGCAGATGAAATCACTGCCACGGATGACTGTCACAAAATGTTTCGGGCAGCCCGAGCCCTGAGAGTTACTGACTACACACCACCACTAACTGTACACAACTCGGAAGGACACTTTATCGGGACTGACCAGGGAAAAGTCGAGGTGATCCGAGAATGGTTCAAAGAACAGTTCACTGACAACGATGATGAGCCCTTGCACCCGTTCTCAGGGGACCTGAGGCCATTACTAACACCAATTAAAACAGCAGAAATTGAGAAGGCGCTTAAAGCCCTGAAAAGTGGACGTGCATCTGGACCTGATGGCATGAGCAATGAACTACTCAAATATGCAAGTGACATTATCTCAAAACCGATCACGCACATAATCAATTCAGCTTTTATGCACCACCTTCCCATCGACGATGTAGGCCAAGGCACCCTTATCACACTACCCAAGCCTAAGAAGCCACCTGGGCCCCCAGCCAATCTGTGACTTATTGTGCTCCTCAACAGCATACGGAAAATCAGTTTGGTGCGGTCTTCACTTTGGCCACTTTGATAGATGTGCAGTCGTAACGCTTTTTGCTCTGCTGACAGTTTTACTACTAGAGGTTCATCAGTATACCTAGTTTGGTTGTTTTTAAGAACACCTATGGTGCTGGTAGCAGTTCAGTATTTTGGTTATGGCTTCGTTTGGATCGGAGCTGGCATCGATGTTAGCTATCTGCTCCCCGAGGGCTTTTTTGTATGATATTTGAGTGTCAGTGTCGCTGATGAGCTTGGGTAGGTTGTAGGTGACTCTACCCTCTTGCCTGGTATGGTGTTTATATATTAGGTAGAGATCGTTCATCTGAAGGCATGTAATGACTAGCTAATGGTCAGAATTGAGGTCTGTGCCTCCATACGAACAAGCGTTCCGGAATAAGGGTTTTGCTTCTGTCTTGCATAGTATGAAGTCTATTTAGTTGAAGACAGCTGTTGTAGCCTTAGAACCTTTTAGGGCTTTGCGATCAGTAATGTATCTAGTCCATCATGTTGTCCGGTGACAGCATGGGTGTTTGAAAGCCGTATTTGTGACAAATAGGCCATTGGAACTAAGGAATGCCACCAGTGCATTTCAATTGCTGTTGCGTGTGCCCTCTCCATAGGATCCCATGCATAAGCCAAGTCCTGAACTTTTGTCCGCAATTCAGAGTTTACCCAGCTTGGAGTTGAAATCTCCACACACGAACAGTTGCCATCTCGCTGGGATTGTAATGGCAGAGCTCAGTTCTGCATAGAAGGAATCTCATATTGCTGGATTCTCTTTGGCTTTTTCTGTAGTTGGGCCGTATGCATTGACAATTCGACACTTAGTGGTGTTATGTTTTCGCGTAGGTATGGCCAGGTCGATGAATGCAACGCGATCACTGACGTATCCAAAACTAATGACATAATCCAAGACCCGTGGTCTGATTATGAAGCCTAAGCCCAGGTATGTGGCCTGTTTTTGCTCCATGAGCACTAGCTTATGGCCTGTCTGTAGTTGCTGCTCTCAGTGTTTAGCTACTTTAGTCTCTTGAATGCATGCAATGTCGATGTTATAGTGTTCACAGTCTGCATCTAAGGTTTGCCTCTTTGATGTTGCACTCTGACCATGTACATTCCACGTAGCTATGGTAAGCTCCTGGGAAGATTGCGTCGTCCGAGGATGTTGAGCACAGTTTCTTGTTTGAAGAAGGGTAGACATAATCAGAGTTGCCTCTGTATGCGGATGTCAGCCCGCAATCCTTGATGACTTAGTTTCCAAACAAAGTTGGTACTTACAGAGGAGACCGGCATGAAGTTGTCATCTTTCTCCCCCAGTGCCTACCTAACATGATTATATTAGTGAAATCAAAAAGGAAGCTAGAATATCTCTACAATTCGTAGCTCTGATGTGCCTACCTAACATGATTATATTAGTGAAATCAATCAATTGCATGCCGTGTCTCGCTAGTCCTCTCTGACAGATGTCTTTTAATTGATACATCAGAGCTATGAATTGTAGAGATATTCTAGCTTCCTTTTTTCACCACCAGCACCGTTTCTAATCTCATAGCTGGAAAACGGTGTAACATATTTGGGTGAAAGATGGTATCCTATTATGTGTCCTATCAACAGATGTAACTTGATTTCTGTAAAAACAAGGTCAAGGTTTATAAAAGGAAATGGCTGAAATATTTAGGCTAATCACTGAGCATTCACATGTATACACAAATAAGAGAAATCACACCCTCACCCTCCATTTTTATACCCCACCAAAAAAGTTGGCGGGTATTATGTAATGGCACGGACTGGGCCGGCGGCAGAGTAGTTTCCGGATGATAACTCCATTGCCATTTATCGGATCGTTTTGAAACTTCATAGGATGGTTGGACTAGGGCTGGGGAAGAAACCTTTCGAAATTAACGATGATCCGAAATCCAAGATGGCCACCAGCTACTGTCGGCCAGCTTGAAAATTGGTTTCCGGGTGATAACTCTGTTACCGCTTATTGGATTGCTTTGAAACTTCATAGACTTTTTAGATTACCTCTGGGGAAGCAACCTATTGAAATTGACAATGGTCCGAAATCCAAGATGGCCACCAGCTACCGGGGGCCATCTTGAAAATTGGATTCCGGGTGATAACTCCGTTAACATTTATCGGCTCACTGAAACTTCATAAGGTGATTGGACTAGGTCAAGGAAAGAAACCTATCGAAATTGACGATAATCTGAAATCCAAGATGTCTGCCAGCTACTGATAACTGTTACTATTTATTGAATTGATTTGAAGCTTCATAGGATGAGTGGACTAGGTCTGAGAAATAAACTTAGTTTATTGGATCACTTTGAAACTTCACAAGGTGATTGGACTAGGTCTGGGGAAGAAACCTATCGAAATTGATGATGATCCTAAATCCAATATGGCTACCAGCCACCGACGACCATTTTGAAAATTGGTTTCCGGATGATAACTCTCTTACCGTTTATCGGATCACTTTGAAACTTAATAAGGTGATCGGACTAGGTCAGGGGAAGAAACCTACCGAAATTGACAATGACTCGACATCCAAGATGGCCGCCAGCCAAGTGCAGCCATCTTGAAAAGTGGTTTCTGGACAGTAACTCAGTTACCATTTATCAGATCGCTTTGAAACTTCATAGAGTGGTTGGACTAGATCTGGAGAAGAAAGCGCTCAAAATTGATGGTGATCCGAAATCCAAGATGGCTGCCAGCTACCGGTGGCCATCTTGAAAATTGGTTTCCAGTTGATAACTCCATTACTATTTATCGAATTGATTTGAAGCTTCATAAGATGACTGGACTAGGTCTGAGGAATAAACTTATTTATATCGATGATGATCCTAAATCTAATATGGCCACAACCAGCTATCTTGAAAATAGGTTTCCGAATGACAACTCCATTTCCTCCATTTCATCTGAGGAGGAAACCTATTGAAATAGAAGATGATCTGAAATCCAATATGGCCGACAGCTACCGGCGGTCATCTTGAAAATTGGTTTCCCGACAATAACTCCATGACCGTTTAGCAGATCACTTTGAAACTTCATAGGATGACGGGTATAGGTCTGAGGAAGAAATAGCTAATTTTTTTAAGCTCTCGTTCATTGGTTTGTCATCAGGGCAGGGTATTATGCGCCGCTTGCGGAGCTTTTGTTATCACTTAAATTTTTGTTTGATTTTCCAAATTTGTTTATATAATAAATATTATTTAGATCATGCCCACACGTGGAATCCTAGTGAACGGGCACTGCCTTTCTTGTGTTAATATTCTGATCCGAGTCGCATCAGTAGTTGTCCAAGATATCTATAGATCTGGAATTTGATCGTATCCAGATTCATGTTTTTATCCAGATCCTTGATAAAGTCTGGAAATCCTCATGCACTGTAAGATCGTTTGCTATGCTAAAATTAGAGCCAAATCGGATAAGTAATTTTTTAGATCGAGCTCCGAATATGCCAACACACGCATGCACGCACGCACACACACACCATCTTGAATTTTCCGAGAAATGGCAGGAAATCGTTTAAACCGCTACTGTTCATTAACTGCGTGAGCAAATTCTAGCAGACTTGGCTGGAAGGATACTAGGCTGGTAAGTTTCAGAATTTGTATACAGAATTTTGATTGGTCAACTTTTTAGGTGGCCATCTTGGATTTTTTGGAAATTTATGTAATTCAGTTAAAAGGCTACTCATTAACCGCTTTAGCAAACTCGGCTGGAATGACCCTAAAGGGGTATGCTTCAGAGCTTGTATACATAATTTTGATTGGTCAATTTGTTCCGTGGCCATCTTGAATTTTCTTAACATTTTGGGAAATCAGTTAAACGGCTCCTTCTCATTAACTGCTTGACCGATTTAAACCAAACTCACCTGGAAGAACCCTAGACCGATATGCTTCAGAACATGTATACCGAATTTTGACGGCTTAATTTTGATGGTGGCCATCTTGGATTTTCCGGAAAATGGGAATTTGTATAAAATGCTACTCCTCATTAATCGCTTGGGCAATTTCAACCAAATTTGGCTGGAAGGATCCTATTGTCATAGCCTCTAGAAATTCTATTCATAATTTTGATAGGTCAATGTTTTGGCAGCCATATCATACTCCTTCAATCAATAGCACAATTTCGACAAAACTTTGGTGGAACGATCCTATTACGGTGGGCTTCAACATATTAAATGAGAATCTTGATTGGTCAGTTTATTGGTGGCCATCTTGGATTTTCTGAAAATCATCCATCATGTCTATTTAAATGCAAATGGTTTAAATGCCAATGGTCCAGGTGAGCGCCACAGGCCCTTGAGCCTCTTGTTATGCAGTATTGTGGTTAGAAGCAATCCCCAAATCTGTCATGTATGGCCTAATCACTAGTGTCAGCAGAATGCACTGGTTACTGGCTTAAGTGACCTCCTGAAACACAAATGGCTGGTTGCACACCTCTGGCTCAGATAAGCCAGAGTTACCTGTTGAGTGGTGGCTCATGTAAGCGCAGCTTAAGCTGAGATCGACGGAGAAGGATTTTGCTCCCTGCCCTTATTTAATTTTAAAGCAATCACAAAGAGAGAGAGAGAGAGAGCGACTGCTATTGCAACTGCTACCACCACTAACACCACTGCTGTTGCTGCTGCTGCTACTACTACTACTACTACTACTACTACTACTACTACTACTACTACTACTACTACTACTACCGCCGCCACCAGCAAAACAGACAGACAAGTAGGCAGGCACACGGCACCAACTGCAATTCTCATGCTGACCTTAGGCGGCATGAGTAATCATAATAACGGGTATTTGCTTAAGAAGCAATGTTGCTTTCAGCTGTTGTTGCCTATAACAGCAACAGATTTAGACAACGTTTTCAAATTTTTCTCCAGTTTTTATCAGTGTGGCAATAACAAAATTCAATAACCAATTTGAACAGTTACTTTGAAATAATCTGCTATATTTAACAGTGATCTTGGCTCTAAACCTGCCCTATAGCAGGTTCAGATTTTGCAATCAATCTGAGTGGAGATTACGTGGGCCTAGCTGGTGTGCAAGCGGACAGGAATATCAAGCCGAGTTTAAACCCGAGTCTAGATTGAGCTAGACGTGCGCAACCGGCCATAAGTGTTCATTAACAACATGCAGTCTCTTGCTTCAAGTCAGTGATACATGCATTAACCCTTTAATGGTCAAGGCTGCAAAAAGCAGCTCATGCAGTGGTCTTGAGTGTTCATTTATTGTCCTGGTGAAGGTGGGTTTTTTTTTAATTGATCCCTAACATGTCCGGCTCGATAACTGAGCTACTATTTCCAGTGATAAAGTGTCAAAGATAGTGTTTGGCCTGTGCATAGACATTCATTAAGCAAACTTGTGGATTTTCTTGAGTAATCGTGCTCATTAATCTGATTAATGAGTTAATGAACTAGCATCATTTTACCTGAAAGGTGGCTTTCGGGTGGCCTTTCCTGTACACAAGAACAATTACTGTTAGTATTTAGTATAATTGTTTAAAGCAGATATTCTTTGTTATTCCTCAGGGCACAGCTGAGGGGAAGTTTTTTTCAAAACCTCAGTGTCTTACACGACTGGCTCGATTTACCCTAGAGGCGTATTGTTCTGTGGTAAGATATATGCTATAAAAATAGTTTCTGCTTGTTGCTTAATATTAGTAAAGCATGTTCAAATGTGTTCAGACATGTTGGATATATTTTTTATTTGAGAGATACAAATTTACTAATAATGGTAATTATTGTGAAAGTTCATGGATCATTTTGAATGTTTATTATTTTTATTATTAATCCACTTTTAGCTATTCCCCGCCTATCGCTAGCTAAGCTCCGCCCATCCTTCACACTGTTGAGATCGATTTACTTACTTTGAGCCCTGAATTTCCAGAATTCCAATTTCAAGGTAACTACAGGTAATCTGTTGAATATTTTGAAACTAATTTGACTCGATTCAAAAATAGGTCATCATGACTTACTTTTCACTTATTGAGCACCATAGATTATTTTTGTCCTGCCTGGTCATCCATTCATCCATGCATGCATTCGCCCCCAAATTTATGTGGTGTGTCATGTTAAAAGTAGTCACGCTGGCCTACTTTTCATGGTCTACTAAACATCATACATTATTTCTTGTGTGGGCTGTAGTTTCAAGTTTTGTGTACAGTAACCAAACTTAATATATGAATGCATCATGGCCTAAACGTGTGTCATGTATCAAAAGTATGTCAGCATGACCGATATTCCACAGTTCACTGAAGATTATACATTATTCTTGTTTGAACTGTAGTCTCAACAGTTTTTGTCTCGTCTATGAAGCAGAAAACGAGACAGGGATCACTAATTCCGTCGGCGGGTTCATACATTTGACCACTTCTGGTTAAAGTTTTTAAATCAACTTATTTTTAGCTCAATTTTACGAAGTAATGCGAGCTATTGCGATACCCTGCACGTCGTCCGGCGGCGGTGGTGGTGGCGTCATCGTCGTCCAATATGCGTTTAGCTCAACTTTTCTATTTATAGCTCAGGTTTGGTTTCTCCATAACCGCTCTGGATTTTATCCAAATTTGGCTTGAAGTATTCTATAGTGGTAGGCTCTAGAACTTCTATTCAGAATTTTGGTTGGTCAGTTTTTTGGTGGCCATTTGGATTTTTTGAAAACTTTTCACAACCATTTAAAACGCTATTCCTTAATTAGTGGGCCAATTTCAATGAAACTATACAGGGATGCGATCTGCATAACAACAGATTTCATTTTTGGACATTTAAACTATTTTTTCACGGTTTTGAACTTTGAACTTTTTCATGTTTTTCTGGATAAGGTTTTTTATGGTACTATCCGCATCATTACCAATTTAAACTTGGGAAATTTCTTCTGCTTCGTCACGGTTTTGGACTTTTTTTCATGGTTTTTTGGTTACGGTTCTTTATGGACCATCTAATGCAACTATGGGCATTCTGATTTCAATGAAACTACAGAAGTGTTCTATGCAATACAGGGATATGATCTGCATCATTAGTGACATTGTTTTGGGCAATTGTTACTATTTTTTTCACGGTTTTAGACATTGAACTTTTTTCATGTTTTTTTGTTATATATTTTTATGCACCAGTCATTTTCAACAATGGCTCATCAGATATCAACACAATTTTACAGCAGAGTTATATCCTATGCAGGGGTACTATCTGCCTCATTACTAGTTTCATATTTGAAAAAAATTTCAAGATCAGACTATCCACATTTTAGTAAAATATTCCATGTTTCATTGGTTACACTTGTTTGTGAGTCCCTTACTGAATATGTGCATTACGAACCATGCCACGTTTGCTTTGGCAATCAACACTATCCATGCCTTTACAGGCGAGACATTGTACAATTCAGCGTTCTTGTTTGTATACAGTAACCAAACTAGGTATATGGATGCATCATGGCCTAATGGTGTGTCATACATCAAAAGTAGTACTTTTCACTGTTCACTGAACATCATAGATTATTCTTGTCTGGACTGCAGTTTCAAGGTTTTTTTGTATACAGTACCCAAACTTGGTGTATGGATGCATTGTAGGTTACTGTTTGCCATGTATCAGAAGTAGGTCAATCTGACCTATTTTCACGGTTCACTGAGCATGATAGACAATTCTTGTCTGGACTTTAGTTTGACTCTTTTTTATAGATAACCAACCTTGGATGCATTCTACTGGCAGTATTAATTCATGGTTCACCCAACTTCAAGATTAATGTACCTTTCCAGTTTTAACTATGCCCCGCCCATCACTAGTTAAGGTTCACCGACACTTCGCCGTGTTGGGATTGATCGATCCCCGAATGACCTGGCTCAATTTCCTGAAAACTATACAGTTTAAAAGCTGTTGAATATTAGGTAACTAATTTGACTGGGTGCCGTTTCAAAATATTCAACATGATATTTATTAAATAGTAAACGTACTTATCTATGTCATGACATCATTTATGATGTCATTGATTGTGATGTCATTCTATATGCCACATAGTTGATTATGATGGATGGATACAGTGGAAAGGCCCATTGTATGCATAATTCAGCAAAGGCCTGATTCAGTGAAAGATGGGAGTAACCTTTGTGATGCACTACTGAAACTCTAGTTGTATACAGTAACCAAACATGGTGTATATAAGCAGTGTAAGTTAGTGTTTTGTCACATATCAAAAGTAGTTTAGCGTGACCTACTTTTCATGGTTCACTGAATGTCTTAGAAAATTGTATTTGTCTGTCTCCGATTTTTCACATATTGTCACCAAACTTGGTATGTGGGTGCATCATAGCCTAAAGGTATGTCTTGTATCAAAAGTAGGTCAGCATGATCTACTTTTTTCTGTTCACTGAACATCATAGATCATTCTTGTCCGGGCATCTTGGTGTCCGTGAATTAGGTAGAAAGCTAAGATTTAAAAAAATGTCCCAAATGCTGAACCTGTGCAGGCTCTAATTGAATCTTTACTAGTGGAATAACTGGCTCGATAGCTGAGCCACCTAAAATGAGCCCTTATTTGTTGCTACGCCTAAAACTCAACATTTACGTGAGCTTGCACCTTTTATTGATAAATTCCTCATAATTTCAAGGCAATCATATAGGAAAACTGTTGAATATTTTGAAATTAATTTTATTGGAATCCGTTGTTGCCTTAGGGAACAACAGCTTCCAGTTAAATTAATTTCAAAATATTCAACGGAATAATTTTTATATCATATAGAATATACTTTTTAAGGGATTTGTCAGTGAAAGGCTTAAAAAATGAAGATGGGTGTTGAGTTTTATAATGTTGCTGCAGGAAGCTGTTGCTGTCATAGACATTAGAGAGCAACATCTTCCAACAACATCATCGTCAAAATAAATACTGAACAGGCTTCGGCCATTATGCCAAAAGGTACTAAATATTTCAAACAGACAATTTATCAAGGTACAGTTTATCCCTTCAATCTTCAATTTATTCAAGAAGATTTCAATTTTAACATAGAAAATGTCCATTTGCAGACCAAGAGATTATTTCTTTTAATTTAATGCTGGAATTCCTGGCTTGGGTATCGAGCCAGTCATTCCGGTGGTAAATTTGTTTAAATAGTCTTCTTAGTGTGCCGTTGGACATTTTTCAAGACCCAGTTCTGCAGAAGCTGTGCGTGTTAAAGGGTTCAAATTTACCATGATTGTTTTATGCTTTCTTATTACCTGTTATTACCTCTTGCATCTCATTCCTAATCATCTGTTTGCTGAACCTAGGCGAGAAACAAGAAAGCTCAAGGGCTGCCATTAGTGCTAGGAGCGCCATTAAGTACAGAGCAGGGCACAATTCTTGTGATAGGAATACCTCCATTGGACATGGACAATGAGAGAAAAAAGTAAGTCTTACATGACTACAGAAGCTGTTGAAAATTGTTTTCCGCACATTAGCACGTGCTTGTCACCTAGGTTTATACAGTGTTTTAACCAGGATGTTTTTGTTATCTGTCAAAAGCCTATCCACCCATTGTCAGTATGAACACAAAGTTTCTTCAACTGATCATTCTTATATTTAGTTGTACACAAATAAGTTTCTTTTCTAGCGAGGAAGTTACAAGCTGACCATTTCAACTTTGATATCCCAATATATCAATTTCCAACCATAAAGGTATGCTGTTGAAACTAAGTCGACTGGAAGCTGTTGAACACGTCTCAGGCACCAGCTTTCAGTCAAATTAGTTTTGAAATATAATATTGTCAGTATCGCAAATAACGTTCAAGTTATTATCAATGAAATGTTGTCCTTTACTGATCAAGCTTTGTTAAGAAAATTTTTATTTTTCCTTAGTCATGTTAGTGAATGAATGTCCGTCTGAGAAGACATTTTGAAATTTTAACACTGGAATGGATATTTTGCAGGAAAACTGCAGAGGTCATTTTTGGCCATCTTGAGCATTAAGAGCTTAATATATATATATATATATATAAATAAAGGTTTCTGAAAAATGCTGCCTGTCGTTTGACATTAAAAAGAATAAGACCGCTTTAGTCACACACGCACGCACGCGTGTACGCACACACTAATGTTATTATTTAGTGACAAAATATGGTTCTTTAAAACAGGCATATTAACAGAATGTTAATTCAAACATAAATCCCTTGTCAGGGATTGTCATCATGTTAATATCTCAATATGGTTGTGAATTCTTTATCTATTCACAAGAGATTGCAGTAAATATTAACTAGATTGATCGGTCGATGACGCGTCATCGCAAATCCCCACGTTCACCACTTTGAACTTTTGACATACCCCACAACCCACCTCCGGGGGCGGAGCCAAATATAAATGCCATTTTGCACTCTGCGATCATATAGGTAACTCACATACCAAGTTTGGTTGAATTCTGTCCAATAGTGTCAGAAGAGTTGCATTACAATCAATTTCATGACCTTTTGACCCCACCCCCTGGGGGCTGGGCCAAATGTAAATGTGCTCATATACTCCACATTGATATGGGTAACTGACATACCAAATTTGGTTGAATTCTGTCCAACAGTGTCAGAGGAGTAGTATTACAATCAATTTTTTTACCCCCACCCCTCACCCAATGCGCTCATGTACTCCACATTGATATGGGTAATCCATAGACCAAATTTGTTTGAATTCTGTCCAATGGTTTCGGAGGAGATGCGTTACAATCAATTTCCGCAGGTTAAAATTGACCGTTTGACCCCTCCCCCGCCCCCCTGGGGGCGGAGACAAATCTAAATGGCCTCTTGCACTCCGCAATCATATCGGTAACTCAGATATCAAATTTAGTTGAGTTCCGTCTAACGATTTCAGAGGAATTACGTTACAACTGTTTTGACCCCTGCCATGCTCCCCTCCCCCCCAGGGGCTGAAGCCAAATCTAAATATCGTTTTGCAAAGCGGAATCATATGGGTAACCCACATACCAACTTTGATTTAATTCCACCCAATGGTTTGGGAGGAGATAGCGTGATGGATGGATGGACAGATGGACGGAGGCGATTACAATATCCTTGCCTTTTTTTAATGTGGGGCTAATGACAGTTAGGTTGTAGTGCAATGATTACGATCTAAATAGTATGCACTGTGCTTTGTTACAGTTTCTTTGGGAAGGCATTCGAGCAAGCAGCTGTAAGCACCAGCTCTCGGTCACTTCATGATCACTTTGAAACCAACAGTAAGTTATGTTGTATGAAAACTTGACTTATTACACTAGTTGAAACCTAATTTCAATTTAAACTTTTTGTCACTACATGTCGAACTCTTTATCTCGCCTGTGAAGCAGAGAGCGAGACATATGTCTCACATTTCCGACGACGTCAACAATGTTAAGCAAAACCTCTCAGCATATATTTCAGGATCAGTTAATCCTATGGCAACTAAACTTGGTAATGTGGTAGCCTATACTGTTAGAAAGCGGCATGATGATACTGAGGTCACAAGGTCAAATGTGAAGGTCACTCTGACCTTGCTACAAAACTCATGTTTAATCATGGGAATATCATTCGCCTACACTTTTAGCAAATATTTTGTATTAAACTTTATTGAATGATATAAAAATACAAATATAATTTCCATCAGAACAGGTTAGAATCCGAATTTGATTTGAGCAGAGCTCATTAACATAAATGGTCATTAGAACATAAAAAATTGCATATTTATTTTGTTTCAATTCATAAAATATGAGTTTTGTGCGCTGATACTTGAGAAGAAAATCGATTTTAATAAAAAAAACAACCTCAAATCCATTTTAGCTCACTCTAACAGTGCCGGTAATTACTGATAACTATATCAAAGGCGAGCCCATGAGATTTTGTTCAATCATATACGCAGTAGATGAGTGGTTTCAAGACTCGGGTCACAGGCAGTGTAGTCAGGTGGTGGGGCGGGTGGGTGGATTAACGCGGTCAGAAGTACAATAAACAAAGGTGATAGAGCTGACCGCCTGCCGTTTACAAAATCGACAGTGATCAATTGTAGGTATTGTTTGAGTGGGGGTGGGGTTTATATAATATATTATAGTATATCATGATCATAATATATTATAATATAGTGCTATAATCTAGTTTATTCCACGCATTGTTTATTAAATAAATTGAATTATCTTCAATTTGAAATGATTTTCTATTCTCATCCTTTCGTTTCTACAGTTATTCATACGTTGACGGCTGTGACCTTTAACCGTAACCTGTCAATCATAATCATCCTGCCCACCGATTGGTCAAAACAGTGTGCCGTTTAGTACATATAAAACATCCCTTTCTATATCTATGTAAATGCTAGATCACCTTGAAAAACATCGGCTCTATCATTCTTTTTTTAACACATTTATGTCCGTATCTGTGTAGCAATCTATGGATTTTAAACATCTCTATGTTCAAATTGGGAAGACAGGAGTAACCTCCCTTTATAGAAATAAATTAGAACAAATTACAGGAGATAATGGCGTTGTAAAAAGGCTAAATGATGGTTTATTTGATCATTTTACAACACTATATGGTATTTAATAAAGATATAACACAATATTTAGACAGTAGTAAGACATTTTAACGATCTAGTTGAGATAGTACCATTATAGACATGTTAGAATGCGATCGTTATTCCCGACTGATTCCCGATCCATAAAATCATATTTCAGCCCTGAATTTTGCGATTCTGAGGAAAAAATGTTACAAATATTTATCCTTGTATATAGTGCGCAGTAGCTTTTTATAACACGTAATTTGAGCCAAAAAGTGCGCAATATACACAGAATTTAACGGTACTTCAATGCTTTCCATTCTGACCTGTATTTGCAGTGTAGTGTCATTTCAGGTTAGATTGTTCCTTATAATTTGCAAAAATTTGAATCTTCGCCAATATATTGATGGGTTCCGTTACGCCGCCTGTTTGTCTGTCGGTGTCCAATCTTGGTTAAGGTTATATCTCAGGATCCAAATGGGACTTAGCTTGGACACATGCTTCTTTATACCAAGTGGATTGAGCACATTTATATTGAGGTCAAAGTTCAAGGTCACTATGTCCTTGGTAAAAAACACTACTTTTACGGTTACGTTTTTGGTTTAGCTCAATATATCATCTTATATCTCAGGATTGGTTCACCCAATTGGAACTAAACTTGACTAAACATGGACGCATGCTTCCTTATATGAAGGGATGGATCACAATGATATTGAGGTCAAAGTTCAAGGGCATTGTGAACTTGGCATAAAACCTTTTTATGGTTAAATTTTTGGTTTAGCTCAACATATTGTCATATATCTCATGAGTGGTTCACCCTATTGGGGCTAAACTTGGACACATGCTTCCATATGTGAAGGGGGTGGATCAGCAATGATATTTTAACATAAAATTTCAAGGACACTTGCGAACTTGGTATAAAATTTAAATTTTTTTACGGTTAGTTTTTTTGGTTTAAATCAACATATTGTCTTATCTCAGCATGGCTTCACCCAATTGGGTCTAACCTTGGCCACATGCTTCCTTATATCAGGGGGAATGAGCACAATGATATTGAGGTCAAAGTTCTAGGTCACTGTGACATTGGTATAAAACTATCTTTTATGGTTAAGACTGGTTTAGCTCAACATTTTGTCATATCTCATGATTGGTTCACCCTATTAGGACTAAACATGGACGCATGCTTCCTTATATCAAGAGGAATGAGTGCAATGATATTGAGGGAAAAGGTCACGGTCATTGTATCATTTGACTTGTAAAATGTAGACGTTAACAGTTACCAGTAGATTCCTCTGCTTAGCTCATTTTACCTTTATTTCAGAATTGGCCAAATTATTGGAATTAAGCATGCCAAGATTTTCGCCGATATCGCATCAGTCTAACACTTATGTCTTGTTTACATAGTCTATTTTGCAGGAATCAGTGCCATCTTTTGTCAATCCTCATTTAATTCCACTACCGTTAAATCTCGACTAAAGGATGCAGGTTTTTTTTTATCAAATTACATGTTCAAGGAAAAGGGGTGTATCTTATAATCGAGTACATTCTTTGAGCACATTCTTTTTTAGGTCTAGTTTTCTAAAAAAAAATTTAAAGTGATACCACAAAAACTGAATTTAATTTCGCCATACAAATTCTCGGCGCCTTAGGACTATGTTTAATGTATACCTTAAAAACATCATCGCGGAACTGAAATTATTAAATTGGAGCACCTAAATATTGCGTATCCATTAATAAAGATCATTTATAGCATCAAAATAATCCTGAATTTGACATAAAATGGCGTCGAGATAAGATATAACTCACGTGATTCGCCTCCAATCGCAAAAGAACTTTATTTAGAGGGAGTACTCGCCAGACGGATATAAATATTCTGTACACGTAAGTGCTATATATTATCATTGCGCAATAAGAATTATGTATTGGACTTTGGGTCTGATCCGTACCCGTTTGATAACACTCTTTAGCGTATGAGATCTCGCGAGAACACCACGCCTCCAATCACAAATGAGCCAGCGGTTCGCCAACATAAGAAGCAGTCTATCTCATTTTAATTCTCGGACCTTCAAGCAATTTTTGTCGTACGTCTTGATTCCGTTTTGGATCATTTGATGTTGATCGGCATTACAAAATTACTGCGCAATACGAGAGAATGTTCCGTTATTAATTTTTTCTGAAGGGAAATATTTCTCTGTTCTGATTAGATAAATTCTCTTGTACAAGCCAGTGAAAATAGAGAATGGCAGATAGAAGAAATCTAGTAAACACAACTAGTGATTGTTCCGTAATTAACTCCTTTAGGAAGAGAATATGTCCATCTGAATTTTGATTGGATTATATAATTTTTTTTCGTTGTGCTCCAGATTTTGATTGGATAATTCTATATGTACAGCAGAGAATAGAAGAAGCCACCTAAACACAGGCTAAACAAAGCAGTTTTCATAAAGTTTTATGGGATGAAATTATAAGGAGGGTATTTATCACTTCAAAACTGTTTTATGTGGACGTCGCAAAAATACGCTAGAATTTAGCTTGGCTGCTGACAGTGATGGTAATTTTTTATATCAACTTTCGATTTTTTTAAAGGTACATTTTTAGCTCACCTGGCCTGAAAGGCCAAGTGAGCTTATGTCATGGCAACCATCCGTCGTCTGTCCGTCAACCTTTCCTTCAAAACGACTTCTCAAGAACCGCTGGGACGATTTCAGTTATATGTAGCAGGAAGCATCCTTAGGGCACAGGGATCCAAGTTTGTTCAAACGAAGCCGATCGGCCATCTTGGATTTTGGCCGATTTTTAGAAATGTCTAAAAATCTCTGAAACCGCTTGAGGGATTGAAGGAAACCTCATAAAATATGATCCAGGGCAAGAGCTCATTCAAGTTTGTTCAGGGGAACTTGATTGGTCAAATGGTTCGGCGGCCATCTTAGTTGACCTAGTTTTAGCAAAAATTACTTCTCCAGAACCGCTGAAGGGATCAGGCTAAATTTGGCAGATATGATTAGGGACTAAGGGCCAGTAAAGTTTGTTCAAGAGAAGTTGATCCGTCAAAAAACATGGCTGTCATGGGCCAATCAAAATATAGCCTGTTTGGCGGCCATATTGGATTTTTTTATTTTGATGAACTTTGAGGCTGAAGTTGTTTTTATATAGGTTTTTGGGTATTCTGATTTGAAATTTGCAATTTTCGAAACTGTCGGATAAATGGTTTGGTGGCCATCTTGAATCATTTTCCTGCCAAAAGCGCCCATACTAAAGCAATGGGAAATTAAAAATGTCTTCTTTTGGAGAACTGCTGGGCCGATTTCAATTATATTTGGCAGGAAGCATCCTTAAGGCATAGAGATTCAAGTTTGTTCAAATGAACCCGATGGGCCAATTTGGTCGACAGCCATCTTGGATTTCTACCGATTTTTAGAAATGTCTAAAAATCTTCTCCAAAAACGTTTGAGGGATCAATTCAGAACTCACGAAATATGATCTATGGTAAGAGCTGAACCAAGTTTGTTCAAGGGAACTTGATTGACCAAATGGTTCATTGGCCATCTTGGATGACCTCGTTTTCGCAAAAACGACTTCTTCCCCTGAACCACTGAAGTGATCAGGCCAAAGTGTGTGATATATGATTAGTGACTAAGGCCCATTAGTCTTTGTTCAAGAGAAGTTAATCCGTCAAAAAACATGGCCGCGGTGGGCCAAACAAAATATAGCGTGTTTGGCGTGCATATTGGATTTTTTTATTTGATGGATTTTGAGGCCGAAATTGGTTTTATATAGGTTTTTGGGTATTCTGATCTCAAATTTGCAATTTTCGACACCGTCGGATAAACGGTTTGAGGGCCATCTTGGATCATTTTCCTGCCAAAAGCTCACATACAAAAGCAATGGGAAATTTAAAATTTCTTCTCGAGAACTTCTGGGCCGATTTCAATTATATTTGGCAGGAAGCATCCTTAGGGCATAGAGATTCCATTTTGTTCAAACGCAGCCAATCGGCCAATTTGGCCGGTGGCCATCTTGGATTTCAGCTGATTTTTAGAAATGTCTTTAAAAATCTTCTCCAAAACCGTTTGAGGGATCAATTCAGACCTCATGAAATATGATCTGCGGTAAAAGCTGACCCAAGTTTGTTCAAGTGAACTTGATTGACTAAATGGTTCAGCGGCCATTCTAGATTTTACAGCGTCTTATACTTGAATGCAAGAGTTTTTTGGATGGATTTTGGTCAAATTTGGGGCTGCGTCATATATTCGAATACATGCTTTAGTTGAGAAATGATGGTATGTCATGTTTGACCATGTCATTACATCACTGTTCAATGCAATGGATACATGCATCCTGCATCAGTATAATCTGTTGATTGTAAAAGTATTAGTTATTCTTCTGCAAATAACAGTCATAGGTAGAATTACATTAACCACATGAGCTTCACGCTTGCATTGCTACCACATTTCTGGTTATGTTTTGAGTTTTTCTTATACAGTAACAGAATTTACTATTATATATAGTAACAAAATATGGTGAAAATATGGATAACAACGAAATATGTGTCGCATATCAAAAGTAGTATTAGACGGTGTCCTGCCACAATGTATACAGGCGAGCTGTATGGTATTTTTTGATACCTCTTGCTGGCATCAAAGGATCATGTTTTGAAGACTATTAATATCATATATACATATATAACTCTACAAAAAATCTATTTTATGGACATCTGTAAATTTAAAAATATTATTCGCTTGTAACATCTTTTTTCAGTTATTGAGTTGAAAAGTGAAGACAGAAGCAAGTTCTTTGATGCACTCATCTCATTGCTGCAGTAACATCTGACACTGGTTTTTGTGGGGTAACGACAGTCAAGGTGGCTCAACTGACCACGTATCCTATCAGTGCATTAGATGATAGCTCATTAACTGTCAGATTGCTGGATTTTTGTATACATCTTCTATTGGACATTACTCTTCACCTGTTGGCTATCTTGAAAACAATTTGACTGAAAGTTGTTGGTAGCTAAGCCACCAACAACTTACAATCAAATTGTTTTCAAGAAATTCAGCAGGTGAAGAGTTACTGTTCCTTGAAATTATTGTTCTGAGGCTTGTAGCAGTCAGACAGTCAGGACACATAACCACCTGTCACCATATTGTGATCTCAAAACCTATCTCCACAGACTACTGTAAGAGATCATTTAAGCAGATTACTTGGCAGTGTATCTGGTTGTTCTTAAGGGTGCCGTACAAGAAATGTTTACATGTAATTATGGTGACTAGAGATATCAGATCATGTGATGCTTTGATTGACCCAGTTGATAATACTTGTTAATGGAACAAGGAGCACAAATGTAACGCTGAACATAGATATAGGCAATGAGAATGTATAATGACTACATTCAAATCATTTTATTTATATCTTTGGGTTATCAGACAGTAGGATCATTTTGTTCAGTGTCAGTAGTATCAGTGAGAATCTGTTTGTTCCAGAGACATGTCTCCTTTCACAGTAACCACTTGTAGCACTGTAGTCGGTAGAGGTGGATAATGTGGATGTGGTAGAGGTGGATTATGTGGATGTAGAGGTGGATAATGTTGATGTGGTAGGGTGGATGGATTGGTGAATCTGACAATGTATGCTGAATATCTTATTCCTGACTCCGCCTATCCATAATTCTCAAGTGGGAATAAAAGAACATATAGCTCAAGTATTGTTGCCTTTTTGTATGGCGAGTGTGATGTGAAAGAAGCAGCAAACTTTATACCAGTATCGTCAGTGAGCTAGAGTCATAAATAGGCTGTCAGACTGTCCAATTATTTGTCTTTGAAACTGTTAACAAGACCTTGACCTTGAAAAGCATCTTGCTTGACAACTCACTTGCATTAAGAAACCATGTGTCTAAATCTTAATTGAGTAATATGCAGAGTGAGCCGAGATGCTGTTTAAAGGCAGGAGTACCTTGGCCATCACATGATAATTTAGCATCTACCAGGCGCTCGGAAGAAGTGAATTAATTTTTGGGTCAGTCCCTCCATCTGTTCTTCAGCGCATCTTGGAAAACATGTGTGCGTGCGTGTGTGCGGCTGGGCGCATGTACAGATTTATGGTCTTTGTTCAATAGCGTAACTTCTGCTTGTAGTATTTTATGAAACTTCATTATTATTTTTGGGCCAGTCCATCCATGTCTGTACATAGATCTTAACACCCACTAAAATGGTTGCCACTGTTGGTGATCATTTGAATTTTATTTAGTTGTAATGAATAAACCACAACAGTGAAGACATACTCCGACAATGTCAGAAAAATTAACATTTCCATCATGTATCTTGATCCGCACTACAAAACTCAACATGGATATAATGATACTCATTACATCTCTAACAATGTAACATTTTCTGTTTGTATTATGCTTATTTAATGAATTTTCTCTTTGTATATAGTGCAATCGCAAATCATTATATATTTAAATATAACTATTTATAATAATCAATATTAACCACCTTCATCATTAATTCTCAGACACATTGTTTAAAGGTAACTATTAAACATGAATGCTGCTGAATAATTTCACAAGAATTTAACTTAGTCATTGCTTTATGGCAGTGATGAATTTCAGATAAATTATTTTCAAACTTCTGCAGGATTATGACTATGCTTAGAGAATGTCGGAAATATCCATTACAGAAAAGAGAAAGAATTTGTAAAATAATTTGTTCGTGTTCTTTAGTTGTTGTTAACCTTCCATTACAGAATTGGAAACTGATTAACCCTTTCATCTTTGAAATCCATGTAATCTTTTTTATAAACAACCTACACAGGTAAGCTGTTGAATTTTTTTACACTAATTTGACTCGATGCTGTTGGTGAATACCTTACTCTTTTCACTGATGAAATTGCAGTATGTTAATTTTACTGTAACTATGCAGGTTGGCTGGAAATTTTGAAGATAATGGAGGGATCTATTTCTAGATATTCCCTGCCCATTTCTAGTTAAGCTCTGGACACCGTGTTGGAATCGATTTAAATATTTTGAACCTGAATTCCTAGAATCCGTAATTTTGCTGAGCTGATCCCTGCATTTGGTTGCCTTCCAACCAAATTTATTTCAGAATATTCACCAGGACATTTCTTACATCTTAGTGAAGGTGTATCAAGATTGTAGCGCTGAAAGTGTTAAAGAAATGGAGGGATCCGATCTGTCACTCAAATATCTATAGTATTACGTCACTAACATCACAATCAAACTGATGTATGGCTTGTCACAATAGCTCCCAGCCAAATTAGTTTCAAAACATTCAACAGCTTCTTACTGGTACCTTGAAATTTAGATTCAAGGATTTAACCCTTTCACCGATGAATTCCTCATATCTCATTTTCAACGAGTAGTGTCGGAATTAAAATGATACCACCTCCCTCAACTGGCCGCCGTTTGGCGATCCGTGGCCCCCACCGCCCTCTCAATCCCTGGGGCATAGGTTGTTGAGACATGTGGTTGGTGTATGCCTCTAGATGGAGGCCCCCAGGGTTGTTGAGACAGGTGGTTGGTGTATGCCTCTAGATGGAGGCCCCCAGGGATTGAGAGGGCGGTGGGGGCCACCATGGATTGCCGAACGGCTGCCAGTTGAGAGAGGTAGTATCATTTAAATTCCGACACTACTACTACCACACATAATAGGGTCTGAACGCCCATTTAGAGACACGGTCTTGACGTGATGTCATGCTTCTCGGGTAACCGGTAAAGAGTAATACTGTCATGAAAAAAAAATTGTTTAAAAAACCTACAAAACTCCCGCGTCCCACCTCTTCAGGAGAACCCCCGCATTATCGCCGGCCCTCTGGGCGGCCTCTCTATCTCTGGGGTTTTTTTAAGTGGTTCCCCATTGCTCCTATTTTTCATACCGTTTCGATCTTGGTACCATCTAGCTTTTTGAGAGATTTGAACCATGGTTTTTTTTTATTAGAATTCAGCGCTGTTATCAACTGAGCCAACAGGGAACCGATAATTAGATTACAAATAATGATACTTATTTGTTGTTCAATAATAACAAACAGATCAATTGGACTGATAACACACTGGTAACTATAAAGTTACAGTCTATAATATATACGTTACCTCGAAGTGACGTCAAGATCTAGAGGGACTGATAAGCGCAGCAATACTGCAATGAGAACACATAACTTATCAGCTATAATTACTAATGCATACATGGTCAAGGTAGTTAATGCGTTGGTTCAAATCCTCGTTTTGTGTTATTAGCAAACTTAAAATCACAGGTTCAAATCTCACTATTAGCATTTGTGGATAACTCGGCCATTTCTGATCCGAGTTTAAAATGGTAAAGTTTTGAAATTCTTGCTTCATTCCGGTCCTGATCGGTACCAAGAACGACGAGAATGAAGTGATTTAAAGAAATCCCCAGTACCAACTCGGTACAATATAAGCATACACTCACAATACTGACACGTGTTGCCAGGAAGGATCTGACACGTGCGCATGTGTGCTACGCGTTCTTACAGACTTAGCCATACTTCTCATAGGGCTTTATACACGCGTACTATCCTATCCAGGGGGCATGCTTGGAACGCACCCGGAGCGGTCATCCCATACCCAGCCTAGCTGGGACGGCCCGTACCCGTCCGGCCGATCGGCGCTACATGATCACGTGATTCCATGTCTACAATTACTCTTTACCCGCAGTCACATAAAACCCATGATTGCAGACCACAGACCCTCGACTGGGCCAAAGTCAAGAATAATGGTTTATTTAGCCTACCTGCTATGCGTTAACACCCAATTAGACACAGCATCGATAATGGTATACCACGTGTGAACGCACAACCATACATTATGTGTAAACACTCAAAACACTCAACTACGTGTAAACGCTCATCTACAAACAATATTACAGACAATGGGCCTGAGCACCTTGTGATCAACCCCACACACACATCTGAACACCCATTTAGAGACAAGCATCCACTATCACATCGACACGACGGACCCCCCACAGGTTCCAGGTACTGATCGCCTTGTGAGCACCACACATAATAGGTTCTGAACACCCATTTAGAGACAGGCATCCACAGTGATATACACCATGATTACGGTTGCACAGCTTCGCACTATTGCAAAGCAATTCGACCTTAGAGGCTACCCTAAGGTCAAGAAAGCCGACCTGCTCCAGATGATCGGACAGGCCTGTGCCGAGGAGTTGCAGAAGCGACTCTCCCGAGCAATGAAGACGGGAAGGTTTCCAGTGCTTACCAAAGATGATCCTTGGAATCCCCACAAGAAAGCGGAGCGGATACGTGAGCTTCGTCAGTTGGACGAGGAGGCGACTGCTAGCTTGCGAGCCAAGACGGTAGCGAGGCGGATGGCGGACCATCCACTGGAGCGCTTATCTCCCCTATGCAGGATCACTAAGCGAGTGATGAGGGGGGGGGCCGAGGTCTGAACCCTTAGCCCGGAGCATAAGGCGAGAAGGCGAACACATTCTCGATCAGCGTCTCGGCGAAAGGGAGACAGAGGATAGAGGACGCTGGTCAGTCCAGAATGCCATCTACCTCCGCCACACCCATACCTATCGCATCCGTCACATCCAAGACAGCAGGGTGATGCTCTTCCACAAGAGTGCTCCAGGGAGCCCATGGCTGAACACGATAGGAGAAGCTCAGGACTGGGTGCCAGCAAGAGAGCAAGCCCGCCTCGACACAGACAATATCGATCGACCCAACACCAAGTGGGCTTTCGTTCGATCAATCAACGTTGAGGTCAGGGCTGTCATCGACCGCCAACCTCTGCTTGGGACAGGCCCCCTCCCAGACTGGCTATGACAGAAGACGAGTATGACTGCCCTCGACACCTACATTGACAACATGTGTCTCTGGAGATGTCTAGCAGTCCACCGAGGAGCGAGAGCTGATAGAAGTACAGCTCCTGCACGAGAGCTTGCCACACAGTTCTACGGCAAGACAGTGACAGTATCTGATGTCCGCAAGACCTCGCTGGATCAGCTGGACAAGGTAGAGTTCTTCACCAAGAGCGGAATTTGCGTATATGAACCAACCGAAGAGGGCACCTGGCACTTGATCAGGCAAGCGGTTCACTACCGTGACACCATGACCATCGGAATGTGGGACCACCACGCCTTCTACATCAAGAACATCTCCAAGCTGGCACATACACTAGTCTGCAGTCACTGTCAGCAGAGGTTTACACAGGCATGCAATCTTCAACGCCATGCTGATCACTGTACAGGTGGCAAAACAACAATCGTGTGTACTGGCGAGAAGGTTGAGGCACCACAGTCTGCATATGAGAAAGCCTTCTATCCGCCCCAACCATCCAGTTCAGCAGCTACTCGTTGGATCGAGTATGAGTCGAGAAACAGAGGCGTACACATACACCATGTAGAGTGTGGGCACGATGGCGAGCGTTGGATCGAGGGTGCTCCCGTAGATGGTTATGATCCGACCACCAGCACCGTTTACCAGTTCCATAGTTCCATGGCTGTTACTGGCACGGGTGCCCACAACACCAGCGAGGTGAGGATGCCGAGCAAAGATACCGCAAGCCAGTCCTGAGAGAGGAGAAGCTGAGAGCATCTGGATGCACGATTGTGGTACAGTGGGAGTGCTGTATAAAATGCTTCCAAGTGTCCCTAAACGAGTTCGGACTGTCCCATACCCACACTTCATAGTTTACGACTTCGAAGCACGCCTAGATGGTATCAGGACTCATCCTAATGAGACTCTCATGATCGAGAGTACTCACATACCTATCTCTGTGTCAGTTGGCTGCTCCTTCGATGGCGCCACGAGTGAGCCCACTCACCTGCAATCCTGACCCCAAAGAACTGATCAGAGAGTTCATGCTGGTGATCCAACGGTGAGCATATCTAATCCGGACAAGGGTTAGGGCACAGTACATACCGACAGACCTGGACAAGCTCCCAAAGCGACAGCAGAAACTGATCAATGAGTGGTGTGACCAAGTGCCTGTACTGGGGTTCAACTCGGGACGCTATGACCTGAACCTCATCAAGAAGTACTTTGTCGATGAGCTGACTGACAGTACAGGTACAGTGAGTCGCCAAGAAGGCTAGTCAGACCATGTTCCTCATAACACCTGAGCTACGGTTTCTCGAAGTGCTGAATTACCTCGGCCCAGGAGTTGTCTCGTACGAGGTATGGGTCAAAGTTTACAGGTGTACACAGCAGAAGAGCTGGTTCCCGTATGAATGGTTTGACACACATGAGAATCTCAACTATCCAGGGCTTCCTGACTACTCAGCATGGACATCTAAGCTCACGGGTGGCTACCTCTTGACGCGATCAGAGTGGGAACAGTGTAACCAGACCTTCAGCGAGCATGGAATGCGGACATTCACCGACTGGCTACGATACTACAACAACCTGGACGTCAGTCCATTCATTGAAGCAGATGCGGGAGTTCTACACAGAACGAGAAATAGACATCCTCAAAGATGCGGTGTCTCCCAGGTGTGTCACTGCATTACTTCCTACGTGGAACCGCTCAGCACATGCCGGATGTTAGCCTCTATTTACCGGGCAAGGAAGCCTACGAGATGCTGAAGGGTGCTGTTGTTGGAGGTCCCAGCATCGTGTTCACCAGATACCACGAGGCCGGTGTGACTCGAATCCGCCAGAGTGAGCGTGTCTGCCAACGTGTACTCGGCTACGACGCAAATGCTCTACTTATCAACGATGGCCAAAGAGATGCCATGTGGTAAGGAGACAGTGCGCCATTGGTCCGGTGCTAGTGGTGTAGCTGGCTTTAAGGAGGCTCTCCTAGCAGACAGCTGGTTTGGGTTTGCTGAGGTGGATATAGAGGTCCCCAAGACTCTGTGGGCAAAGTTCGAGGAAATGCCTCCTCTTCTATAACCACGAGATCCCGGTAGAGGCAATGTAGATCAGAGCAAAGTGCTCTTGGCAGATCTCTTCAAACTCCTCAGCAACAGTGCCTACGGGAAGCTCATCGAGGCCCTAGAACGTCATAGCAACACCAGCTTCACGAAGGATGAATGCGTGGTAGACAAGGCCCTGCGTAGTGCATGGTTCGAAGATCTCAAGATTGGTGAGTCATACGAGCTCCAGAGTCACAAGCTGAGAATCACAATTCAATGGCCCTTCCAGGTGGGGATAGCCATTTATGAGCTCGCGAAGCTGCGAATACTGGAGTTCTACTACGACTTCCTCGATCGCTACGTAGCTCGTGACAGCTTTGAGTACCTGCAGATGGACACTGACTCCGCGTATATCGCTATAGCAGGCTCCAACCTCGACGACGTCATTCCTCCTCAGATGTGAGCAGAGTACCAGGCTCATAAGCGGGAGTGGCTAGCTTGGGACAAATGGTCTGGACGGACTCCGGGACTGTTCAAGCTCGAGTTCGAAGGCTCTCGTGGTATCGCTCTCTGTTCCAAATGCTACTACGTGGAGAGCGCAGCTGCAAGTAAGTGCTCGGCTACGGGAATGTCAAAGCGGCAGAATGAGGTCTCTTGGCAGAGGTTCTACATGGCGGGGTGGACAGAGCTAAAAACTGAGGCGTACGCATGCGCAACCAGGGTATGGTGACGTATGAGCAGGAAAAACTCCCCGCTTACTATGATAATCGCCATATGCTGCCAGATGGTGTCCATACCGAGCCCATCGAGTATCATGTTAGCACCATAGGTGGTGGTAGCTGTGTGTCTGCAGGGACTAGCTGAAGCTCTTCTACGACAAATGGTCGCCTAGGCACGCCGTACTGGCGTGCCAGGTAGTACAGTGTAGGCCGCCCCTCCGCCTCCACATACCTGTCAAGCCTGTGAACATCTATCGACCAGTTAGAATCTGTTGCACGCGGTCGACCACCTTCCAGCTCACCAGGCTCATACAGGTACCGAACCAGAGCATCAGGTGGTAGGCACTCCTCTCCCTTGTTCGCTCCTCTAGAGCTGTGACCAGCAGAGTGTCTGATAGCCTCTACCGGCTTCTTCCCGATTAGCCTAGTAACCTCGGCATTGGATCTCGCCACCACAGCAGGCAGCCCTTTCACCCATACTCTAGAACGTTCACTCGGCGCGGCCATTTCCTGGGCGTATTGGTGTGGGAACAGTCTCTCTGCCAGTGTCCGATTCCACCGCTCAACGATAGCCTGGGCACGGTGATGCCCTACCTCGCCTCACCTAACTGCCACACTGTTTCCTTATGAGGGCTGCAGTCTCCCCTCTGAACTCCTTACCCTCATCCACCTGCAACAATTCCAGCCACTGGAGGGGATTTTCCGAAGCCTCGTAGACACCCTGGCTGCCTGGGCCACCTGGCCAGCTGACTTGTCTGTGAGTGGTATTGCCACCTTGTACCTGCTGGCGACATCGACGATGGTGAGGGCATACTTGTAGGTCTTGCGACCAACCTAGTCGTGTGGAAGGAATAGAACATCTGCCTGGTGAACTTTGTTCGGGACAGTTTCCTCGAAATGGCCATGCCTGATGTGCCGTGGACGAGGTCTGTATATCTGCCACATCGCCTGGCAGCTGAGCCACTGGCTAACTGTCTCCAATGTGAAGTTGTGGCCCTTACGACGTGAAGCCTCGAGTAGTTGAGGGGGCTCATGGTAATATCCACCAGGCTGATAGTAGAGTTCCTCAAGAAAGACGGTTGATAAACTCCCGGATTTCATCACTGACGTCCACTCCCGTCCTGTCACGCATGGCCTGGGTGAACTCTAAACAGACGAACAGATGGTCATCATTCATTCGACCATCACTGAAGACCTCAAACACCTCCGTACGCTTGTCTAATCTCTGCTGGATCCTCACTGAACAGTAGTTTATCGACCAACCCTCGGAAGTTAAGGGACTTGACCAGGTCGTACAGAGAGGCCATCCTTATATAGTACGGCTTAAATGTTCGGCGGACCAGATGGCCGCGAGCGCTATGGCAACGTACAGTAGCCAAGGGCCTGCGACTCCGAAGAACGTACCTGAGGCGATGGCTGGTATGGCTTCAGAAATCTTCTCCACACCATGGAGAGCATTGTTGGCGATCTTGCGGACCATCTCGCCAGCCTTCGTTGTGAACAGAGCGATCAGAGCCCCAACTGCTGCCAGCGGACCGATAGAACCTTTTACATAAGTGTGATAGATTCCTTTCGCTCTGTACTAGCTTGCGGGATTCAGGCTCTACATCTCACCACCGACATTGTAGTATGCATCATAATTCTCTTCATCATAGTCCTCGTCATCTATATCCTCGACTGGATCAGCCTCTGGTTCATACATCACTCTGGGGATCCGTCGCTGGGGCAGCTATATAGTAGCTTTAAACTAGTCTAGCATGGCATCCGCAATCTTGAATGCAGGTGTGTTTGCCGTAGCGAACTGGTGACTCAGCTTCGCCGACAAGAAGGCGGCAGAGGTCGAGCGTGAGCGTCATAACCAGGCAATGGAGAAGCTGTCTAAGGAGAAGTTTGAGTACAGCAAAGCACTCGAGCATATGCGCCAGAGGGAGGCCCGCTGACGACAACTCCGAGCTCAGGCCAACCAGAGCATCAAAGAGGCAGATGAGTCTTGATGAGTACTACGAGGCTGTAAAGATATCTGAGCCAACGCTAGACTATGAAGCATCGACAGGTCAGAAGACAGCAGAGCTTATAGTAGGGGGTGGGTGGGGGGGGCAGCTGCAGCTGTGACGGCAGGAGTCGTGCTCTACGCACGCTCAAGCTGAATACCTGATGTGTTCGACACGCACACCTTAGCATAGCCAAAGTAAAGTACCGTCACACCTAATGAGCGAGTCCCAGCTATGAGGTTTCCGATGTTGAAACTGAGCTGGTTGCCCTGGTTAGGTGAGATGTCCCTGCCCCCAAGGTGGTAACGGCCCTCGAGTGCCGACGAGGTCGTCGCTTCCACTGGTTAGTCGCAGAAGTGCATATGACTTAGTTTTCTGTCTGTAGAGTTGGCAATCAGCCAGCTCGCGTACCTCATCAAGAACATTGGTCCCAGCAACCACAAGCTTGAAGTCGTCTAGCGTATCCACCTGTTGGATGGCTCCTCCCTTCTGAACCAGGACCGCAACAGCGACACAGTCCGATTTACCATGATGCAATGTCAGCTCTACCCGTTGGTTAGCTGTGGCTTGGACCTGCTGGTGTTCTCGCTCCACATGCACGATCCGCTGTTTGGAACCTGGTAATTCTCGTCATGCCAGACATGAAGTCTTGGAGCATTCATCGTCGCATCTGCGAGCTGCTCAGTGTACACCCGGAGGAACAGCCTATCCTGCATGGCAGCCGGATTCACGTGTGTGTTCTCGAGGAGGGTTAAGAGTGGAACTGCCACGGGCTTCTCGACACCTGCCCGTAGTTCGAATTCTGTGAACCCCACAGCGTAGTACCCCTTTCCCTTCACATAGGTTGGTCCACGAGCCAGCGGACCTAGGACTCAGTACTCATCGTTCACATAGGTGGTGTCCACGGTGCTGTTGCTCTGCACGATCTCCCACCTGTTCAGAACCTGCGGGAGCTCTACCGTCTGTTCTATTGTGCTCTGAAGCTTGAACTCGAGTGTCATGCTCTGGATCTGTGCCGAGATTGCAGTCAGTGTACTTCCCAGCAGCGGACAACGGGTTCTCATCGTGTATGCTGGGTCGAATGACCGTCAGGCAGTCCTTCCGATGATCAGTGCGGTGCGATGTCGTGGGTTCAATGGCCCCATCTGGATGTTGCACATACTGCAGCATGTTTAAGGTCTGTGTATATTGAGGTTTTAAACAGCTGCCATGTTTGGTAAAGTTCTCCAGCAGATTGTCTATAGGCAGCAGGACAAGTTGGCACGACAGTCACAGCCACGGCGTGCACTGTCCCACTGTGACGGTCAGAGGCCTGCTTCGTGACATCAACATCATCCACGAGCGAGCCAAGGTCACACATCCGTCTGATGCGGAGATACTGGCTGCCATAGAGGAAGGACTGCCAGCTCGTAGTGCAAAAGAACTCCTGACTCGGATACTCTACCGGAAGTTTGACAGTACCCGGGGCAGAGCACTCGACCTACCTCCTGTGGCCCAAACCAACAGTCCTGTTATTCTAGCTCTCCAAAGGGCGAGGGTCGAACCCAAAGATCTACTAATGGTCGGGAAGTGGGCCGCCGTATTTAGCCTCCATAGCCAGGAAGAGCGAGAGATGCTAGATAGAATCCAGTCTGAAGCAAATAACTACCTCAGGAAGGAGGTCAGTGCCGCTGTAGCGAAGAGCCATGCCACCGGTCATGCAGAAGGTACTCAGGAGGGGGAAACTGATGGCCGCAAGGAGGCTATTGAGCACATCTTCAACGAAAGAGGGCGCAAGAGATTGGCCAGTAATCTGTCAGCATTTACGAAATTCCCAGATAACTACCAGGACTACCTCATCAAATCCCCTCGCAAGTCAGATGCTAAGCTTGCATGGCTAAAGTGGGTCTACCGTGAGAAGTTCCAGATGAAGAGAATCCAAGACAAGGACCCTCAGTGGCTAGAGTTTCGGCAACAGTACGCACCTGACGAAGGGCCTCAAGCCTCTGACGAAGTAGTGGAGACCGCGGATGAAGTTCCTCATCCTTCTGATGAATGAAAAACAAGTTGCAGCAGCTGGGACAGGCTGTCAGCGATGACACGTAGAGCAGGCTAGTTTCCTGGCTGGATTCAGCTTGTAGGTGAAGGTCTGCACCTTTTCCAGAGATGGCTTGAAGTGTGACAGCTCACCTGTCTCCTTGTTGCTGAAGATGAAGCGGTACAGATCAGCTGCCCTCTGTACACCTGCGATAAAGTCCCCTTTGGTCTTCTTGAGGGTTAGGCTGTCGTATATGGTCTCGAGCAGGACACGTCCACACTTGGAACTGAAGTATAGCAACCGGGCATTGTGGAGGATGTCCGGTGAGATCTCGCGGGTATACTTCTGAAAGAGGATGAAGACAGTTATCTTTGTGTGCCGGATGCGGCTGGTGATGTTGCTGAGGTAGGTGACTGTCTTCTGGTCCATTGCAGGGTCATCGATAACTAGAACAAGTGGTTCTGTCAGTCGGGCTGCCAGCAGCTTCTCCATCAGTGCTTGCAGGGTCTGTGTCTTGGTGATTGGGCCATTGTACCATTGATCATTACTGTCAACCGCCTCAGCGGCGGAGTCAGACACCAGAAGGATGTATTGAGAGTGTAGATGTTCGGCCAGGAGAGCCCGCAGCAAGATGTTTTCCCTGTGTCCTGACGGGGCAATGATCAGCACCACCTGGCCAGCATCGGCCGACCTACTGTCGAATGGTACAGACATGCATGTGGAGGATGGTTAGCACTTGGTCGGCGGTAGCCTCGTCTATGTCTGGGAGACTAAACGGCAGTACTTCCTGCACTAGCTCTTTCGCCTGCAGAGCGGGGAATCCTGCACCTCCGGTGGATGCGATGGAGGCGTCAAGCATGAAATCCCAGCAGCAGCTGAGAAGATAGCGTAGAGGGCCTGTGTCAGCACCTACATTGCCTAGTACATCCAGTATCTGTATGATACATGCACAGGAAGCCATGACTATCCTGTGGTCTTAAACGGCAAACCAAAGAACCCTGACTTCTTCACCTCTAGTAGCTGGAGGCTGGCGGTAGCACCTTTTTTGCCATTGACAGAGATATTGCTCAGGCCGAGGGTGCCTATCTTGAGATTCTCTCCATCCTGTCGGAATGAGCTCCGTGGTTTCAGGAGATCCTTAACCAGGTCCTGTGCAAAGGACTCGGCCATAACCGTGATGGCACCAGCCTCATCGACTCCGACCATACCTCGCATCGTCGCCCTCTCCTTGATGCCCATCCCCTTGTATACAGTCTTGGCCTTGTTAATGGCCGATTGTCCTACTGTATCAGTGTTCTCGATGAGATCTCGGGCTGGGTGGTACCTCGGATCTCCCGCGGGTCTCCCTTCTCATCGAAGTCTAGGAAGCAGATAGGGGCAACAGTGTCCTTTGAATCGAAGCGTGCCTCGCCAAAGTGAGCAAGATCGCCTGGCTCTGCTTTCTAGGTCTGTGAGTGACAGAGTCATAGTGCTATATACAGACGGCTTAAACCTACTAGTTATACCCCCAGTGAAATAGTTGGGCATAGGAGGACCACGCAGTCAGCCAAGGGAATAGGTAGCAGTGCTCAGGGTACTGGCCCTCTGCAGGGGCACGCCTTGTGGGCGGTCCACCATTCCCAGGTATTGGCGATCCTCAGTCTGTGTGCTCGACTATGGGCTACACATCGCCCTCCGGCACGCCATGCCTCATATGCTGCAGGGGTCTCATGATCCATCTCTCACTATTCAGAGGGGTTAAACGTAGGTGACGATGATCTCAGCCATTGGAATCGTTGCTAGCCCTAGAACCGCGGCCTCCATTAGTGTAACACGTTCGCCCATGATCTTGGCAGCAAGAGTAGGAGGCACCACTGAGGGCGATCTTTGGGATGGGGTGAGTTATTCCGAGACAGTGCCCGGCCACCCCACTCATCACTGTAGCGAGGACAGCCGCACTGACGGCAGGAAGAACCTCATTTCCACCTGTCATCTTCACCACGGCCACATTACTGGCAACATGGACTGCCAGAGGTTTTGCTTTGGTCAGTAACTTCTGTGTCTTGGTTCGCAGCAGGTTCTCCACCTTCTGAAGACTCGCCTGGCTCTCGGGCAGTTGCTTCACGATCGGTACTGTTGACGTCATTGTTTAAGCACTGAGTATACAACGTGGTTAAACGTCTGCATCCCCTGTCGAGAGAGCTAATAAGATCTTCCCAGTCTGCGTCTGCCAGGTGTCTGGGTTGGTACTCAGGAATATTCATCTCTCTATTGAGACATCTTAAACATGTCCGGGCTCACGCTATGCGAGAAGTACTATGATGTCTTCTGGAGGGAGTTGAAGGACTACAAGAAGAAGACACCAGATGAACTAGCTCAGCTCTCCGGTGCTGAGCTGACAGAGGAGCTGACAGCTGTGAAGCTCTATCTAGGATTTGGTACGGGACAGATCTGCTTCCTCGAATACCTTATCATGGGCGGGAGTATCGTCGAGTAGCTCCTGCATCTAAAGGTTTCTACAAGGATCGGGCGTATCTGTCAGATGTGTTCCAGCAGTTGCAGACTGCCATGGCCTCACTGGACTCAGAGCTGAACAAGGCTCTGTGATACTACAAGCTGGAAAAAGGATGCACTGCAGAACCCTCCAGCGCTTGGATGTGCATGTTGACAGCGTGTATAGGGGCTGTAGGGCATGCCAAGCTGGTTCAGTGTCTCACCGTGGTCCCCACTGGTACTGTAGAGAGTCAGGATAGTCTTACAGCTGATTTGCCAGCGGCGGAGTAGGCTGATCCCGAGCGCCACGATAGCTAGGCCTGACAACACTCATAGAGCTGCCATGGGAAGCGCTGTCGTGTCGACTGGCTGCAGTGTCGAGGTCGGAATGCCTGGAGCTGCCGTGTCGACTGGCTGCAGTGTCAGGGTCGGAACGACTGTATGGCCCGTACTACCCGTAGGTATGTTGATGTCAGTGTCGAAGCCGAAGTGGACACCGGGGGAACTCCCCTCGACTATCATGTTGTTATAGCCCCTGACTTTGAGGTCCTCGATGTTCACGATCATGTTGCTCAGAATCAACCGTAGGTGTGGTGAAATAGCAAAGTCAAGTTTGCGACGGGCCTGCTGCAACCCCTGCTGGAACTTAGCAATAAGACTAATGGGATCTGCCACGATGATCATATCCTCAACGAGACTGATGAATATGGCCTGGACCTCTGCTCCGCTGACACCATCTATGGAATGCCGAAGCTGGGTCTGTGCTGTAAGGAGGCAGTAGCACAGTGCTTCCAGGGACTGGTTGATCCGAACGATCCCTGCTGGCGTGAGGCCTGAGGTGGTGTGTGGGACAAAGTACTTCCACACATCTGGATAGTCCTGCCGCAAGCCAGTGATGTGCATATTTTGCACCAGCCCTCCAGGGTCAGAGTCTGGATCGAACGAGAATGTCGCTGTCTTCCGACGGCCTACTTGTCGGGGTGTTCGATAGGGGAGTTCTGAGTAGTCACGTCTCGGGTCACCATACATAACCCCTAGACCGCTGTTGTCACCACCATGCCACCGATAGTCTGGGTGAGCGCTGAACTCTCTGTACTCTGCTGGCCGCTGAGAGGCTATGACTGTTGAGCTGTGGGTCGAAGTCGTTTGTATCAGGGGAGCTTGCACCCAGCTCATGGAGGATTCGTCGCATCGTGAAGGACACATGGAATCTGAGACAGCTGGCGATGAGCACAGCGTCAGGAGTACCAGAATAGTAGTGAAGCAGGGTGGAACTTACTCCACATCCTGCCGTGGCACACCACACGGCAAAGTTCAGCTGCTGATTCCAGTATGAGAGGCTTGGAGCAGCCATCCAAGTATGAGCTTGCTTCGCATCCTTGATGGTGATGGGGCGGTTGGTCAGCGGTCGTCGGTTGATGGAGAAGCTGGTTAGGGACCGTCCATCCACTATGATGGAGAACGGTGTTAGCTCTGCTATATCATCCAGTAAGCCTCTCAGGCCAGTCAAGGGTGTACCCAGGAGGGGAGGTTGGCTCCGGATGACTGTCCTGAGGTTCAGTGGGAAGGCCATCTATACTGGTGTTCTTAAAGCTACCGTACAGGCAGCACACTATTTGTAGTCGTCTCGACTCCAGAGACCATCGAGGCGACCTCACCGTACCATCTCGTTTTTTAGCTCCTCCATATCAAACCGCCCGCTGGAGCCTTTGAGGTATTGCTGTCGCACTTTAGGTTTCTCCATGCGGTACAGGGCTTGGACTTTCAACCTATGGTGGTACTCTTAATCGGTGACCTGGCCATCCTCGAGAGCTTTGCTGACAGACTCGTCGATAGTCCATAGCATACTCTGTGCCAGTGTCACGTACTTAGCATGCTTCTCCAGCCTCCTTGTGATCTGCCGCTGCCCCACCCCCAAGCCCGTGGCCAAGACTGGCGGCTAGTGTCACGCCACCCAGCGGGATGGCGACGATGGCACCCACCCCTGTAGCGAGTGGCCACAGCTGCCACACCAGCACTGGCTCCAATCACACCCGCAGCAGTGGTTGTACGCGCGAGGACGTTGTAGGCTGTCTTATATCGCCTGCGCGTTCTGTACTTTTCTGCCTCATGGACGAGATTCTGCCTGATGATATCTATCTGCTGGAGTCGCCAGCCGTGGATGGTACCGCCCTCATCAGCCGTCAGGGAGGGGTATAGTTCTGGTTGCTTCCGCCACTGATTTTACCATAGTATATCTGGAGATTAAACCTGCATCACCTGCGGAATCTGCTCATGAGTCATAGAAGGGTTCATTTTGGAAGATCTGGCGAACCGTACCAGCTTGCTGGTGTCGAGACAGACGTCTCTTAGACAGTGGGCATCCAGCGCTATGTCGGGTGCCAGTAGCTTTCTGAGACGTGACATCTGGAACGTCACCGTATGACCAAGATAGTAGGTCCGCCGCTGGATGGCTTTCTTGGTCTTACACTTCTGCGCCATCTCCTCTTCCCACTGTATGACATCTGGCCCGTCCTCGTCTGCGACATCGTCGTAGACATCTGGCTCATCGTCGTATGTGACGACATCTGGCTCATCGTCGTCTGTCAACACTCCTGCGTCCCGCCGTTGTTTTCTTGACATTCATGGGAATCAAAAAAGCATCCGCTTTTGTTTCTACGAGAATTCTTAATACTTACCAGATGTACTATTATGATAATGTCTATTATCTAGTCTAGCTCAAAATAAACAATTAAAACTCCGCACTCTCCTGGTCCGGCCCATACTGTGTCCAGGAATTACCATAGCCGCAGGTACCGAGTCAATTCCCAATCACAGTCAGATTCGTCTATTTGGCTGTCTTCTTAAGTCGCATGTGTTTAAGCTCATAAGATTTTGCAAATATTAACCGAATTCAGCGTGTTTGAAGTTATCCATTGCTGGCTTCATGGAAGGAAAGAAAGTTCATCTCAGGGGCAGGTTGTATCAATCTAGAATTTATACATTCGTGCCGTAATGAGTGATTGAAATTTTCTTAAATTGGCACATTATTTTAAAATGGTAGCCATTGTTGGAGTCGCTCCGGTACCCTTAACTGTTTAAGCATTATGCGGGTACTCGGTTAATTTCTCTTGCGACTCGGTTCCTTCCAAGATGGATACGCTATTAGCCAAGATGGCAGCGCCCATGATTTATGTTTGCCTTCGACTTGGCGTGTCTATGCACTCTGATAGTGCCGATCTTTAGCCTTCACTTCTTTGATGAAGGTGTTTGTAGCGATCGGTATGTTTTTCTTGGTTATTTTAACGGTTAGTTAATTACCAAGCCGTGTTTATTAAATTTCACTCTAAAAAGTTTGAAATATTTCCTGCCTAAAGACTTGATTATCATTAATTTAAGAGAAAGTTAATGTTTCTAAGCAATTTTACTATTACAATCAAGTCATTGTGCGTTTGCTCGTCATGTATGTCATGTGCAGCATTTTAATTCTTGCTTTGTGTTCGCTAAAGGCCTGGATACTTTGTGCAGAAAATGTAATCGGTTCATGAAGCGCAAGTTTGCTGGTCACCACTGCGTAGCTTGCGCGAAGTGCAAGGTTGGGAGTCCTTGCGATGTTTGTGTGAAGTGGTCGTCGGAGTTAGTGGCGGAGTTCGACTGTGATCGGCGTGCACGACTGGAGAGGATCGCAAAGGACAAGGCGGCCAAGGCTAATCAGGCGTCCATCAGAGGCTTGGAGGAGTGCCTGAATGAGAGAATGGACTCAGCTTTGGGTGTGTGGGCGGCCCAGTTTAAAGCCATGTTTGAGTCCCTGCAATCCACGATCCCATCGATGCAGGACTACCTTTCGGTGGTCCGGCTAGTGCTGCGGAGGGTGTTTCCCCTGTCCCTCCTGCTGCGTTGGCTCAAGAGCAGACGGCAGAGGAGGAGCTTTTTCTCATGGAGGATTCTGGCATGCCGGATCTTTCCGCGACGGCTGTACCTGGTACATCTCAAGGTTCTCCTTCGGGTTATGTACGGGTTTGCCAGCCGGGTGGTGATGTTGACGTTCCGTCAGTCATCTTCCATCCGGATTTTGTTCATCCGGTGCTGCCGTTGGAGTCGTTTTTGACGGCATCCCGGCGCCGGTGGTTACGGGTCCTATCGGATTTCCGTTGGCTACCGTGGTCAATTCGGCTGTGGTCCCGGCTCCCGTGCTGGAGCCGATGGATTTCAGTGAGTCCGTATCCGGCGAGTCGTTGGATGTTGGAGCAGCGGCTATACGGTCTGTGGACGTTGTTTGCACTAGTAAACAAGCCCGCAGTCCTCAGCATGGATCGTTGGTGTCTTTCTCGTCCAAGGGCGAGAAGGAAGATGAGAACGGCAGTCCCTTGTTGGATGAGTCGTCCTTTTCCACCGAGGCTGAATGGGTGCAGGTCCTTGAATGGATGTCCGGCCGTCTTGGGTTGGCATCGGATCAAGGATCTCAGCGCGATCCGGCAATGGAGCGGATGTCAGAGCGAGTGGCTAGCGCTCTGTCCAGTGGCTCTTCTGCCATGCCTTCTCTGCCTTTGGATACGTTGACCTCTGACATGTTGGAAGTGGCGGCGTATCATATGGTCCAGCCAGACATTACGCTTCCAAAGGCCCCGAAAGTGATTAGGAGTAGGGTCCGCTTTCCGGAGCAGGCCTACCATCAGTATGCCCGAGTTCCACGGCTTTCCGTTGAGGAGAGAGGCACTGAATAGGCCATTGGCTGGCAAAGCTAAGGGACGTTCTCGTCCGCTAGTTTCGCAGTCAAATAAAGATCCATTCAATGAGTTGACCCTCATTGAGGATGCAGCGAGAGCTGCCATGGCGGCGCTTTCGCACGGCTGTACCGTCCTGCAGGGTATGCTGACCTGCGCGGCGGAAGGTGGGGTAGTGCCAGAGGCTGCTCCCGGCGTTGTCCGGGACACTATGCGCCTATCTCAAGATTGCCTGGCCAGGGTGATCACGAGATCATTGACTGAGCGACGGAGAATGGTTCTCGATTATGTAGAACCAGGACCTGAAATGATGGCTGCGTCGTCTTCCGCGCCATTCATAGGGCCAGGCTTGTTCGGCGGCTCGGCACGGCAAGCCTTATCCAAGGTCGCATCAATGGTTGCGGAACAAGAAGTAGTCGGCAAGTCGTGGAAGTCGACGAAAAGGACTCGACTGCAGCAGTCCTATAAGCAGCACCGACAGGAGCAGCAGAGGCAGCAGCAAAGATCACCCTTCCGTCCTTCTGGCCGTGATACCCATCGGGCATCCGGTTCGCAAGGTTCTGGTCGTTCTTCCTCATACTTCCTCTAATAAGAGGCCATATGAGGAGGATAGGAAGGGTGGCAGTTCGGGTCACGGCGGCTACCGTAAGGATAGCCGTGGTGGCGGTTCCAGACCGTCGTTTTCCAAGAAACCACGGGGTGGCCGTGGGGGACGGTCCTGATGGGTTTCTGGCGGGATCTGCTCCGGTATCGCCAGGAACGAGGGGAGTTGAGGATCTTCACCTAAGCGAATTAATGTCGTCTCGTGCAATCTCGATCGCGAGTTGTGTGCAGATTCCTTCCGTTGGAGGCAGACTTCAACTGTTCTCAAACCAGTGGGATCAGGTCGTGCAAAATTGTTTGGTCTGTCAGTGGTTAAGAAACGGCTATGAACCGGACTGGCTCATCCGTCAATCGTTAGTTCCATTAACATCGACTCCAGTGTGGACTCCCGTTCCAAGGGAATCTGATCGTCTAGATGCCATTTGCTCAGAAATCGAAGATCTTCAGCGGAAGAATGCGATTCACTTAGTCCGCAATCAGTCATCCCATGGCTTCTATTCGATGATGTTCCGAAATGCACCGGAGGATGGAGACCGATTCTCAATCTCAAGCCGTTAAACAAATTTATTCTGTTACCAAAATTTCAGATGGAGACTGTAGCGGCAGTGATGTCAGGGTTGAGAAAAGGCATGTGGGCAGTGTCGATAGATCTGAAGGATGCATATTTGCATATTCCAATGTCAATTCCGTTTCAGAAATACCTTCGCTTTGCATTCCAAGACAATGTTTGGGAATTCAATGCGCTTCCATTCAGCCTGACCACGGCACCGAGGGTCTTCACCAAATGTTCTCGCCATGACTTCTTATCTTCGCAGGAGAAACATAGCTGTTCATACTTACATAGACGACTGACTGCTGAAGGCGGGGAATCCAGTCACTCTGCGCAACAATCTTCAGGTAGTCCTAGCCTTACTAAAGGATCTAGGATGGATTGTGAATCTAGAAATCAGAATTGACTCCATCCCAGGAGTTTGTTTATCTGGGAATATTTTTCAATCTCAGGGACGGCGTAGCTTTTCCGGCGGAGAGCAGAGTCAAGAGCCTGATTGCAGTTCTGGGGTCAGTTTCTCTAGGAGCCTATCTGACGTTTACTAGTGTCTCTGGAGAAAGTGGTTCCTTATGCGGCACTCAGGCGCAGACCGATTCAGATGTATCTAATGTCATTCTGGTGGTTATTAGAACAGAATCTCCTGCGAGGTGTTCCTCTACATCCTCCTCAACCACAGATGTCCATCTTTACAGATGCATCGACGACGGGTTGGGGAGCAGTATTGGACAATCGATCAGTGTCAGGGAAATGGGATCGGACCAATGCGCAGAAACATATCAATGTTCTCGAATTATTAGCAGTGACATTAGCACTTCGAAAATTCAAGAATTTAATCCAAGACAAGATTGTCTTAATAAGGACAGACAACTCAACAGTGGTGTCTTATTTGAACCACCAAGGCGGGACGAGGTCACCAGAGTTGTGCATGATGTTTTGGAACCTTCTGCTTTGGTGCCAAGAGAGGAATATTATTCTTCGGGCAGCACACATTCCAGGAAGACTGAACATCCTAGCAGATGCGCTCAGTCGAAGGATGGTTCGTCATCCGACGGAATGGCAGCTCAACCAATCGGTAGCAGAGGTTCTATTCAAACATTGTGGCAAACCAAATGTGGATATGTTTGCGATGAAACTAAACGCAAAGATGGTCACATACGTGTCACCGATCCCGGACCCGCTAGCCTTGGCAGTAGACGCACTGGAGATAAGTTGGAAGGGAATGTACGCGTATGCGTATCCTCCAATGATTCTCATCCCGAAAGTTCTGGCAAAGATAAGAGAGGGCATATGCCAAGTACTACTGATCGCCCCTCATTTGCCAGGCCGATCATGGTTTACGGACCTGCTGGACCTTCTGGTCTGCAATCCAATCCCTCTTCCAGACCGAAGGGATCTAACCACGCAGAACAAGGGTCTGTGTCTTCACAACAGACCGGAAATATTCAAATTGACTGCATGGATGTTGTCAAGCAGCGTGCAATTGAGGGTGGCTTTTCGGAGCAAGCAGCAAAGTTTGTCGCTTCAGCCAGAAGAGGGTCAACCACCAAAACATATAATTATAGAATCAAATTTGCAGAGTGGTGTCAGGGAAGAGATATTAATCCCTTGTCTGCATCTGTTCAACACATAGCAGATTTTATCTGTCATTTATACGAAGTTGAAAAACTTGTACCTTCAACCCTAGCAGCATATAAGTCTGCATTAGCTTCAGTCGTTCCCAGACTGGCCATTGAAGGAGTTATTAAAGGAATGAGCAATCTGCAACCTAGACAGCTAGTTCCTATCCCAGCATGGAATCTATTTCTTGTTCTACATGTTTTAAGGCATGCTCCCTTTGAACCGATTAGATCTATAGATATTAAACTGTTAACTATTAAATCGGTTTTCTTGATTGCAACAGCATCGGCGAGAAGGAGAAGCGAAATTCATGCGCTTTCTGCCGAACAAGACCATTTTGTCATCACAGGCGAAGGTTTAAGACTACTTCCACGTCTTTGTTTCATGGCAAAGAATCAGTCACTTAAATATCCAGGACAGCCGATCAATTTGCCAAGTTTAATTAGACATGACCCAAACTCTTCTGCTTGGTGTCCTGTCAGATGTCTGAAAATGTACAAGAAACGTACTGAGGAGTGGAGAGATGACCCGAAATCTCTGTGGTTATGTCTCAAAGCTCCTCATTTGCGCGCCTCGAAAGATACTATTTCTCGTTGGATAGTTGATGCTATTCAGATGACGCACAAAATTGCTACATGAAAGCAGATTGATCGTGCGAACACCCATCAGGTCCGAACATTAACAGCATCATCAGCCCTTTTTAAGGATGTCTCATTAGAGGAGGTGATGTCTGTAGCACAATGGCATGCCGAGCCGTCATTTACTGATTTCTACCTTCGCGACATCTCCAGCGCACTTAATCCTATAGCCATCACCAATTTGTCGAACCTTAGTTAAGCCACATCCGACCACTATTTCACAAACATCGCAAGTTACTTCCTCCTGCACTGAACAAGAGCCATGCACATGACCAGTGAACGACCATGGATTGGGTCGAGCTCCTGGGATGATCAAGAAAGAACAAGCACTCGAAATGGTGTGTTTACATTAATTAAGTGACTATAAATAATTTACTTAGTCGAAATACCAGACTGCTTAGGTAAATAGTCTGGTATAAGAGTATACTTATCCTCTCAAACAGACATTAGACTCATTCCAATTTGAAAACTTAATCGATATACTATTTTTTTCAAAATTAGAGGTTGTAGTAGCTTCTTTGCACTCTACTGGACTGCCCTAGCTGAGACTTGGGGCTGACACGGGTCTGGTGGGTGTTGCATCCCCTTTTCGACAGCCCTCTGGATTTGTGCGGACAAAAGAGGGGGGGGGGGGGGAAGTGCGGTCTAGACCATGGAAGTTTAGCACTCTGGGTCAGATGGCAGAACCCAAGCGTATGCCAGGGTTCTAGTCTCTTCTCAACCGTCTCTGTTGTATGGTAGATGAGTGCTGGTTCGAGCCTCACCTCCTCCCACCGGTATTTCTTGGTTTTTGAAATCCGGAGTTTATCATAATAGTACATCTGGTAAGTATTATTCGAAGTAGAATCAAAAAAGCATCCACTATTGTTTCTACGAGAATTCTTAATACTTACCAGATGTACTATGGCCCTACCTCAGCCGCCCCGCTGAGGTGAGGCTTAGCTGCTTTCGCTTTTGTCACGGCAAATATAAGATGAATCTGACTGTGATTGGGAATTGACTCGGTACCTGCAGCTATGGTAATTCGCGGACACAGTATGTGCAGGATCAGGAGATTGGAAGTTTTAATTGTTTATTTTGAGCTAGACTAGATAATAGACATTATCATAATAGTACATCTGGTAAGTATTAAGAATTCTCGTAGAAACAAAAGCGGATGCTTTTTTGATTCCCATGAATGTCAAGATATGCTATGCTGCATGTGTCAGATTAATGCTACACCACTGCCAGTTTGGCAGCTCCAGAGATCCTCTTGAACAATCTTGATGCTTCTCATCACAAACACTTGTGACGCATCGCGAATCACTGCTGGCCACACAGCCTAATCTCAGACTCAGCACTGTACAAACTGTGCATTACTTTTCCCCTATCTGTGAGGGTAGTGCAACAGTACTGGTCAATGTTTGGACATGTTCTTTGATCGCCACAGAATACGCCGGCTCAATAAATATTAGAATTGTCAGTAATGGGTAACAACAGGAATCGGGCACAGTCGCAGGGTTTTGCGATTAGACTTAAAAATATATAATCTAAGACCACTAGAGATGAAAAAGAAATCTAAGGAGCTTACAACAGACATGATTGAGTGAAGGTTGAAGAAAACTAATTGCAGTTGGAAAAAATTTCCACACCTTTCAGCCTCAGAAAACATTCACTCATCACCATGGACATTGCTCAGGATTTTGATCAGAGAAACTTCATTTCCACAAGCCAAATCTCAGATGTCTATCTGATCATTTTCACAACATTTGGTATAAAGAGCTCGGTATATGACAACTCTTGCTGATTTTATAGTTGGTATTGACACACTGTCTTCAGACTATTGTAATATTTCCCAAGTTTCAACCCAATTACTTCAGCTGATCAGGAATAGTTTTTGTCTTGAAAAAGCTTGATTCAGCTTTTGGCTTAGATGAGGTTTCTTGAGATTCATGTCAATCAGTTTTAGAGATGTTTAGAGCTGTTTCTAATAATGGTTGAAAATCCAGGACATCGTCCTAAACAAAAAGATCAATCAGCTAGGTTTGAACAACATGATTGATCAAGTGTCAAATTCACATTCACTGGCTATCAAAACATATTTCTAGCAATAATGTTGAGCCAGGGATACAAACTTGATAGGCAGACAATTGTCAGCCTGGCCGATGAGCTGGATGAAGTGCTTCAACCAAAGCTCAAAGAAGTCGTGTTCTTTTACCAAAACCATTTGTTGCCATGTGATCTTGTGCAACGATACCATTGTAGGACAAAAAGTGATACCATTCACGTTTCACAGTCAACTGACTGTCGGGTTGTTTCAGACGTTTCAGCAGCATTGCTACATTTGTCGACTAGAGCTCTACAGTTTACACAAGACTGGTGTACCAGATATTGTAGTAGAATTCTGTGAGATTACACCATTTTTGACAGATATAGGAATAATTGATGTGAGTCATGTATGGATTTTATGAGCGTTATATAAAGAGAAAGCATTCAATTAACCCTGCTCAATGACCTCTAAGGTGGTGAGCAAAGCACAATTTCAATGGGATTTTGCACCTCACACTCATGTGGTTAATACAGATACCAAATTTGGTTGAAATCTGCTAATGCCTTTGGAGGTGTGAGCGTGAGGACTGACAGACAGAGGCGCTCACAATATCCCCAACACTATTTAAAATTATGGTGATAATAAAACGCTATTTTCTAACTGAAGAACATAAGTGTGCATCCTTAGAATTAAGAGGATAGAGATGCATGTATATTGGCATCTCATTGTCACCATTATTAACATCCCTCATCGCCATTTAGTTCCTTTTCTTAAAAAGGTTTCTAAAGATTTTTTCTTTTTTTCCATCAGAATGTATTCCAACCTCCATTCTGCATTTCTTCTTTTCTGGTTTTAATTGTTCACGGGAAAAAATCACTTTTTTCAATCAGTCTTTCACTTATGATGTGCATTTTCGTCCAGCGGTGGACACAGATTTCTGCATCGCCACATTGAAGGACGATCATGCAGATGGAGGAGAGCTTCTACTAGATGCAGGTCAAGAGATGAAAGATCCGGTTTCGGAAATTGATGAATACCTGGCCCTGGTCTTTGATTGAAAGATGAGTCAGATGGCTGACACTGGTGAAGTGCCTCCTATTTATAGGTCACAGGGAGCGGGCAGGATCCATGCCATTGGGCATGTACATGCACATGCTCACGGATTGTTCACATGCTCACAGATTGTTTCTGGCTGGACCCTGCAGGATCCCTGCCGCTGAGCATGTTCATGCACACGCTCACTGATTGTTCTATGGCTTTTGTTGTGTCATGGTTTTGCACACATGTGTGTGTGGTTTTGCACACATGTGTGTGGATGTACACAGTGTGTTCCCTTCTGGGATAAACAGACTTGAATTCAGCATTCTAGAGCCACACAGAGACACCAAGATCTTCAGGCAAAATTGCATCAGCTTCTGAAGGACAGCAATTTCAATTTCCACCTGACCAGCTGTCGCAGCGGAAGAATTTGTGATACTTGTGAATGAACTTTATCACTGGCTACAAATCAATTACTTGCCCTGAATAGTGCTATTAACAACTTGCCTGCCACAGAAGTAGCCCCATATTTACTTATTACTTTATTTATGGAGAACCATTAGAAATGCGCTTGAGCTACAGCTGACAATTAGCATTAAATGCTCCTAGCGAAACACCCACCCTCCCCCCGCATACGCTTTAGTCTACAAGTTCTCCTTAGGAACTATGAGAACTGTGTCCTTTTTGTATGCAATGCGAATGAATGGTTTAGTCATCCTTGAAGCCACATACAGCGTCCCCGACACTAAAGGTATTTTATTATAATATATGTTTACTACGCCCCATATAGGGATTTAGCTGCCATCGTAGGCTGTAGCCACCTAACGCTACCATTCAGCAGATACTCTTCGTGTTAAGCAATTAGTATATGGTAGTGTCGTGAGCAAGCAGAGCAACGCTTCCATTACAGATGGCCCTCCAACCACAAGGTTTCCCCATGGTTTTCAAACCTTGAGGGCCATCGCTCATGTCGCCTCTGTTAGATCTCAGTTCATTACCCGCTTGCTTGTGGTGTCCTGTATTAATGTACAATGTGTCAGGGTACGGCGTTGGCTAAGCTGACATTGGTCCCTGGCCAAAAGACTTGCCGCATGCTACACATCTAACACTAACCTAATTAGGATAGCCCAAGGCCCCTGCGGGCATAAAACATGCACCTAGGCTAAAATACAAACCATAGCTTAGGATCGACACACAAGACTGCTGGTCCCACAGACCACCACAGCATCGCAGGTTGATTTCCCAGCTATCACCGGATATCTCATCGCTACAGAGCTTAGGCATCGCGCACAGTTCAGGTCTCACACACCACTGTAGATCCTATGAACCTCAACGTTAGATGTGCTCGAAATCTCTTACCATCTGCAGTCCTACAGAAGACACCAGCCATCTTACTTCCTCTATACATTTTTCTTCTGTCTTCTTCGTATGACAAGACCACCAGTAACAGGAGGCGCACGCAACATCCACAGCCTTCTAACCCAGGAATTAATGAGCCATTCTGAGCATAACAACACCTGCTTGAACAACAACCTTTTGATCACGGAACAGTGGCCATCCACATAATCATCAAATCGGGTAAGAGTTTTGCTTCTCATTTCTTTTCTCTCTTCACTACGACACTGAAAAGCTGTACCGCCTGTGTAGAACTTAAATGTCCGGTATGAATGCACACCCGAGCTTTCAGGAACTGAGTTCTACTGACCACCATGACAGTCTTCCAGACCCAGAATCCATATGTAAGGACCAGCAAACATTTGACCAATGATGTCCTTGACAGTCCTTCCATTCCTGAATGCCTCTCGATTTGCCTCCGTCAGTAACCTGTGCATCAGAGACTGGGAAGAAGTCCTTAGGAGTCATCATCAGCATCTCCACACTTGGCTATCAGCACGGTGAACGAGTGTGGCACTATCACAAGGAGACTTGGAAAATAAATGAAACACATTCCCTAAATGTGAATGTGTCTGCAATGTGTCCGGCAGGTTGAATTATGTGCTGAAGGAATGCTATATCTAGGTTCCAATTAATGATTTTACTCATTCGGATACAATAGAGGGATCCATTTCTAGTTAGGCCACACCCATTTCTAGCCAAGCTCCGCCCATATTTTATGAGTATTGGAATCGATTTCAAACTGAAGCCTAAAATCTCAATTTCAAGGGTAACTCTACAGGTTTTTGCCCTATGGCAGCAACAGATTTAAGTCAAATTATCAAAAATATTCAACAAAATGATTAAGTTGTAAATGCACCAAAGACATACAATTCTTACACATTTAAGTTTTGAATTTGTGACAGCGACATCATTATGATTGTGACATCAGCTAATAAGTGATGTAATTGATTATGACATCAGATAATTGAGTGAAAGATTTTATACCTCTATTATTGTAGTATGTCAGTCATGAATAGACCTTTCCCGATTTAGCCATGCCCCGCCCATCTCTATCTATGCTCCACCCACATCACACTCGTGTCGGGATCGATCAATCTCTGAACTCCCTATCAATTTCCAGAAAACTATGCAGGTAAGCTGTTGAATATTTTGAAACTAAATCGGCTGGGTGTTGCTGCCATATCCCAGTCAAATTAGTCTCAAAATATTCAACAGCATGTTTATTAAATAGCAATGACATACAATTTGTACAATGTGTTGGACTATTAAGTATTAAAGATGGATTATTTGGAATGATTCATGACATAATGATTGTCACTGTACAATGAAAGCAGACCTGTAAAAGTCCATAAATCATCACGATAATACAGAAGTAACTCAAAATGTGAAGCATGCTCTAAGGATTTTTACAACACAACCCACAACAGGAACAGAAACATTAAACCTGAAATCTCAATTTAAAAAAATTAAACCTGAAATCTCAATTTAAAGGCAGCCATAAAGTTAAGTTGGTAAATAATTTGAAAGTAATGTAATAAGGTGTTGCTGCCGACCAACTTAGCGTAATATTGAAACTCAAAATAGTTAAGATAATTCTTGTATTGCGATGAATTTTATAGCATACATTTATAGCGTGTAGCCTAGTGTACAGACGTTTGTGTGGTGATCTAATAGAAGTGTACAAATATCTACATGATGTGTACAACCACGAAACCATTCTACCACTCAACAAAGGTGACGGGACAAGAGGGCACAGCTTCAAAGTGCAGAAACAACGTCAACAGAAACCAGGAAGCATTTTTTCAGTATTAGAGCGACTAACCACTGGAAGAGTCTACCAGTCAGTAGTGACGGCTCTGTCCACCAACTCATTCAAAGCAAGGTTAGATAGACACTACAGCGAGGTCACACACACGATCGATTGCCCGTCCACACCAATGTACCAGTTCAACAGGTGCAGGATCCAGCCGCCAATGAAGATAGTGAAGACCTGCTACAGGCTGTATAGCCTAACAAACAGAAGAGGACTATGTAACTATAAACAGCTAAATTATATTGCGCAATGTCTAAACTCTCAAAATGGATATGATTATTAAAGACAAATTCATGTAATAACTTGTGTATAAAATGTATTTTCATGACTGGGTAAACATTCAAAGCAGATTGTTACAAGTACCTATGTTTATACTGGCAATCACTTCATGCGTAATTAAAAAAACAATTTCAAAAATGATTTTGAGTAGACATATATATATATACATATATTATTTATGAAAATTCATCGACATTGACTCAAGAATTATATTTGTGTAGACAAAGTATCAATGCGCATTAATGACCCATTATCCGCTACCTCTATTTTAGTGGCTTTAACGGTAAAGTATTGTTTCGTAAATGTCCACAAGACTGTTTTTGAGACTACTACTGAAGCGGTTCATTTTTATACAGATTGGTGACAGAGCGTAGGTGTTCTTGTATGCATATTTTGAACAGACGTAGAGTTTCTCCTACATATTGTTTTTTGCAATAACTTCGAGTTCAATGGTGAACACTTTCTACAGGTCAGAGGCACCGCCATGGGCAGCAAAGTGATGGCCTGTTCCTTCGCCTGCATCTTCATGGTGGATCTAGAAGCGAAACTCCTAAACGCCACGCACTTAAAACCATCCCTCTATGTCAGACACATAGACGACATCTTTATGATCTGGGAACATGGCAAGACTGCACTAGACGCGTTCGTGACTCACATGAACTCCTCCCATGACACCATCAAATTCACCATGGAAAATTCTGACAAACAAGTCTCATTCCTAGTCACCTTGGTGATCCAAACAGAGGACAGAAACATCATCTTTGACCTCTACACAAAGTCCAAAGACACACATGGGTACCTACACTATGAGTCAACGCATCCCTCCTCATGTAAAGACGCCAGTCCATATGGCCAATTCTTACCAGTGAGAAGGATATGCACCCACCTGCAAGACTATGACAGCAATAGTCACCTCTTACATGGCCACTATGAGAACAGAGAGTATCCCACCAATATCCTCAACTCAGCCATGGCCAAAGCAAGACTCCAGGACAGACAAGCACTACTGCAACCCACCACCATGCATACCCAAGGGAAAACACTACAAAGACCAATCTTTGTATGTGAATTTACCCGCACGGGGTATCTTCCTCAAAAGACCATCAACAAATATTGGCCTATCCTAGAAGCCAGCACTAGATGCAGGACAGCATTCCCTTAGAAAACGCTCTATGGTTTCAGAAAAAAATAAAACTAGGAACCTAGTCTACCTACTCACATGCAACAAACGCAAATAAACAATATGTAGGAGAAACTCTACGTCTGTTCAAAATATGCATACAAGAACAGATACGCTGTGTCACCAACCTATATAAAAACGAGAGATAAGACACACCACTATCCAGACATTTAAACAAAACGAACCATTCCAGAAATGACATGCGTTTCAGAATAATCAACGTCCTCAAATCAGACCCAGAGGACAGCAACTCCACCATATGGAGAAAAAAGACAGCCACTGGATCCACCAGCTCCACACCATGGAGCCGATCTGCATAGGCCTCATTGATATTATTGTCTGGTGGCTTGCAGCAGCGAGAGTTAAATTGTAAATTCACCAAAAACAGAACACACACAAGTTTCGTCTGACCTTTGTCTCTCATGTCGGACCTACTTCATTTGATGATTGTGAGGTCAGCTAACAAGTGACATATTTTGATTATGATGTTCGATATTTGAGCGACAGATAATGGATGATAGCTTCAGCAGATTGACAACTGATATAGAATCTGTGTGATCAATATAATAACTGTATATAAAATGTTGTCATGAAACAAACACATGACAAAATGTCTAAATTATGTGAGTAATTAAATGTAAATGTCTCAAATAATGCACTGCATTATGCTATGGAAACAGACCGTATTTGGACCTCTTCAATGTGGTCATTGCACCCACATAAGAGTGCCGGTACATAGTAACTAATAGATTAACACAATGTACACGGTTCACAACTTCATAGATATATATTACACATATTTGGTATTGTTTAAGTTTTTACGATGCAAAAACGTATAGATACAATATGTTGTGTTCTTTAAAAGAAAATTTGAGTGATATTTGAATTGATTTAATTAATTTGGTAATAAAATACGGCCACGATTGATTGAAAGTATTTATTTACCGTGACTAGACGTGATCACATCATAATCTGCATTTCGGAATTCACACAATCTTGTAATAGAGGAATCCACGTCTAGTTATGCCCCACCCATCTATAGTTAAGCTCTGCCCACACTTTGCACATGTTGGGATCTATCGATCCCTGAATCTCAATTTCCAGAAAACTACACAGGTAATACTACTTAACACACCCAGCCCTAAGTCAGCCCTATACTACAGATATATCAACAAATTCTTCGTTATCTGGACACGAGGGGTCATATGCTGCCTCGGTAGCCTGAGTGTGTAATAAACGTGAAACTGAAACTGAACTGGTCACATCGCAACAAGATTTCATAACACATGTATAACTCTTGCCCCACAATCAAATTCACAGCAGAACTTCCATAGAATCTATCAACTTCTTAGACACTAGTCTTTATTTTACCAAACAGGCATCTCAGGTTTGATCTCTATCCCTAACCCACTCACACACATGGCTACCTACACACTTCTTCTGCACACCCAGAATTCCTGAGACTAAGGAGAATCTGCACTAGAGAAGATTTCCTCAAACATGCACACGATATGACACACTTGTATGTGAACAGAGGATACCCACCACAAGATATAATCACAAACTTGAACAGAGCACTGATACAAAACATCCTGATCTTCTTGCTCCAAAACTGCAAAATAATAGAATTCTGTGTATCATTGACTTCCACCAACATACCAAACTGGCTCAAAGAATAATCAAACAACATTGGCCACAAGTTCAAAGCAGCCCAAAATGTCGCTCCACATTCACTGAAGCACCACTTTTTGGCCACACGCAAACCATCATTTCAAGACGCACTAGTCAGCGCAAAATTTGGTAAACAACGAAAATGCAATGCCAACCCCATCAATCCATGCACCAAAAACAATTGCTTATTTTGCCAAAAAATGGACAAAACAGAGTTTCAACAGCTCACACACGCTAAAATACTACACCAATAAACAAACATTTCGTCACATGACAAACGTCATTTATCTACTAGAACAACAAAGACACACCCGTTGCCCCACGCTTTAATCTCCACAAGATCTCAACTACAGAATAATTGAGGTTTTGCATCACGAGAGTGAGTGAGTGACAGCATGGAAGCAACTGCTTTCCGCAAGGACCGTGAAAGCTTCTGGAATAATCAACTATACTGTATGGATTCTAGAGGCAGCAATCATGCGGATTGGTAATCACTATCTACCTTTGGTAGTATAACAATTCAAATAAAACATATACAGTAACATAAACACGTAACAAATAAATAGATCATATTTCAAAGGTCAAAATGGCATTAACCTTCAAGTGACATCCCTCTTAGTATGATGTTCCATGTTGGTCTAGCCAATCATCTGTAACCGAGCCAGTCATCGCAGTGGTCAATTTTCAAAATTCTTCGTTTGGTCTGTAGATGGCCACTACAAAATCAAATATTTTGATTTCACTAAATTAGACCATTAAATGGTTAACAGTGATTGCTGCTATAGCGGATTGATTATCATCATCAGAGACACAAGTGATAGGTAGTGAGAGACATCTCTTAACTATCATTAATAGTATGATGGTGACACTGAGTTCTTAACACTTTAACCCTCAAATTTGTTCAAGAAACTTAATTTTCTCACAAAATGTCCATTTGCAGAAGAGAAGACTATTTTTGAAAATTTACCACTGGACCGACTGCATCGGTTATTGAGCCAGTCATTCCAGTGGTAAATTTTCAAAAATAGATTTCTCTAGGCCTGCAAATGAACATTTCGCAAGACCACTACAGATGTTGTTTAATGGCTGATATGAGTGTTAAAAGGTTATACAGTACTCTTTTACAAAATAGTTAATACCTGTCTCATAGCCACTATTTCAGCGACAGAATTAAACTAACTAAAATATATTCATATAAATTATATGTATATATGCCACCTACAACATGTAGTGCTATCAACAGATATCAAATATCTTGTTCATACGTTGTTACAAGACATAACAAAGTGCAGTAGACCGAGCTAAATGCCAATTAAAAAATATTTCATAAATGGAATAAAAATTAAGAGATAAACCTTGTACACATTGAACTAATTATTCTATTTCAACACGATTCATATTGTAATCTATAGTGTATAAAATGACTTGGGTGGGAAACAATGACCCTCAAGAAATGGTTATGTCAATAAGATGATCCACTCACTCGGTGTGGAGTTGGTGGACCCAGTCTCTTCTTTCCCCTGATTGTGATGTGGTGGAGTCCAGACCTGCATGACCCTTATCAATTGACCCGTGCAACAGGACTCAAAAACTCATATACACCAACTTGGTTTATCCATTTCTCTTAAAGGTCATGAAAGCAGACATACAAAATCACAGTTAGAATTTATTGGATAACAACTGGCACTATTAATCTGAAGCATAAATATTTGAACCACAAACATGCAAGAGGTAGATTATGCTAAAAACATATTCTGGCTAGAAACATGACAGTTTTGGCACACACTGTTGACAAAGAATTGGCAAATGTTTGATATAGAAAGGAAGAAATGTGAATATTTGGATCCAAATTATGGAAATTTCAGTTCTAAACATGAGAATTTCTCCGTGAAACATGAAATTGATCATGATTTGGCTGAAAGCATACTTCTGGATACTTCAGTCCAAAATGCAAAGATAAAATTATGAACAAAATGAAGCTAAAAAACTCAACATGCCCTTCAAACAAACAAATTCAAGAGGTAAATTTCTATTCAGCACACCATTTTGACACTTCTGAATCAGATTCATCACTCGGGTCAACCGAGATATTGAACTTTTCGAGACAATGTCTGCGTTTCAGGTCTAAAACTGTACTTTTTTCACCAAACCTTCATATATATAAGCTTGAAAAATACTCATAAACTGGGACCTAAATTTCCACATTTTGGAAATTTTCTCATTTCTCAGTTTTCGGCAATTCTTTATTTATGAACCAATTTCCTGTGCTTGAAAACTAGTTTTCTATGTTTCTGATTCAAATACTGATGCACACATATATGCCTCTTGCTTATAATACATTATATTCCATCCTGCTTACTACTATCTGGAATTATATCATCTAATGATAAATTTAAAATCTGCATAGATTTGTCAGTTCCGTGATCAGTCTTTATTACTTCCCAGAACCAATCATACTCGAGTCGATGGGCAGGTAAAGAAATGATACCCTGAAAAACACAACAGCAATCGAAGAATGTAGACCTCATCCTCCTGTTTTTGTCACATTGTAAGTTTTCTGAATTTCTAGAATTGTTTGGATTTTCCAAATTTTTTGGATCATGACCAAAGTTGTGGAATCCTAGTTTATGGTCACGCCCTTTTCTGTGACAATTTGAGCCAAATCGGACCAGTAGCTACAGATACCCACAGATCCAGAATTTTATCTGATCCAGATTCGGGTTGTTTTATCCAGATCATCTTGCATGGCAAGTGCCTTTGTCATTTTAAATTTTTAACCGAATCGTGCGAGTAATTGTTGAGATACATTACAGCTTCACACACATAGATAGACAGACCGGATCGCAATACCTTCTGACCCCTTACGGGTAAATATGCATTTAATCGAGGAATCCAGTTTTAGCTATGCCCCACCCATTCCTAGTTAAGCTCCACCCACACTTCACCCGTTTTGGGATCGATCAATGCACTCCGCTAATTTGTTGAATATTTTAAATCTAATTTGACTTGGTGCTGTAACAAGAGCCACCCCCTCAAAATAGTTTCAAAATATTCAACATCATGCTTATTAAATAGTTGACATACAATTTGTGCAACAATGCTTAGTCTGTTATCAGTTAAGTGTTTCTGACGAACTTATCTATGTAATTCCTACACGTCACGTTGATTAAGACATATAATTGATGGATAAATTGGAATCCTCCATTGTAATAGTGTTCAGTATTGTACTATGTCACTCCTATATGTATCTACACCCAGATTCAAGTTCATTTATAAAGCTAGTATATAATCAAAACCAAAAAGTTTGTTTCAAATTTCAATTCTCTAATTCTCCATCATTTCCAACAATATTAATTAATATTGTACCATTAGACCATGCCACCATGCATGAAAATGTGGCTAGAAATTCCATTTCAATCCAACCTCTTTCCTACTACTTTTAATGGCCATATTATAATTTTTAGTTTCGGGCAGCAGCTCAATAACCACTAAATCATAGTCTCTTAGTCAGTTAGTCAGCTATAAAAGCTTATTCCATGCTCTAATTTTTCATATATGGTAATCAAACTTGGGGGAAAAGGTTGCCGGTGGTATCCTGAAGATGTGTGATAAATTTGAGCTCAAAGGTCAAGGCCACAGCGACCAGATTAAAAATGATTAGTTTGAAAACTGTTTGAAAGACACAATTTTTCAAAATAACTCTGTAGGAGACATCTAATGCTCTTGACCAAACTTGGTTGCCTGTGGGGTCCCAAAGATATGTGATAATCTTGGTGTCAAATATCAAGGTCATAGTGTCAAGTAAGAATTCTTTCAACGGGTAAATATCGCGCACACTTCTGTTTGTTTAGATATGAAGAGCAGTCGCTTGTCATGTTAAACAGGTGATCATGCGGGCACTCAATAAATCATATGTCTCTTTGTTAGTTTGTTCGTTCATCAGTCAGTCATAAAAGCTTACTCTCGGCTGTTGTTTCAATAGTTTTTCGTATACATTAATCAAACTAGGTGTATGTATACATGGTAGGCTTCATCCGCAGCTACCCTGCTATTGACCTTGTTATAACAAGAGGGGGCTGTATCGCTCAATGGAACTATTGGCTACTGGCACAAACTAACAAAATGAGATGACCACTGCCAAAAATTTACCAATCTAATTTCTGTGAAGAAGGTTTAGCGGCGTTAGCCAATAATTGGCCCAGCGGTTAATACGTAGTCTCAGAAATTTGCAGACAATACATGATTTTGTGATGTATCAACTTTCCATGTACATACTTTAATGGTGTTTTGGCCCTAATCATATCTCTCAAATTTTGCCCCGATCTGTTCAGCAGTTCTGGAGATATTTTCACAAAAACTAGGTCATCCAAGATGGATAATCAAGTTCCCTTAAATAAACTAGGTTCAGCTGTTGCTCCAGATGATATTCCATGAGTTTTGAATCGATCACCATGCCGTTTCTGAGATTTTTAGACGTTTTTAAAAATCAGCCAAAATCCAAGATGGCTGCCAGCCAAATTGGCCGATCGGCTTTATTTAAACAATCTTGAATCCATATTACCTAAGGATGCTTCCTGACAAATATACTTGAAACTGGCAAAGTAGTTCTCAAGAAGACAGCATTTAAAATTTTCTATTACTTTTAAGTATAGGAGGTTTTGGTGGGAAAGAGATCCAAGATGGCCACCAAACAGTTTATCCGACCATTTTGAAAAGTACAAATTAGAGATCAGAATACCCAAAAAACTATTTAAAACCAATTTCGGCTTCAAAATCCATTAAATAAAAATATTCAATATGGTCGCCAAACACGCTACATTTTGATTGGTCCATGGCGGCAATGTTTTCTGACGGATCAACTTCCCTTGAATAAAGTTTAATGGCCCGTAAGCTCTAATTAGATCTGCCAAATTTCAAACCGATCCGTTCAGCGATTCTGTAGAGGAAGTAATTTTCACTAAAACAAGGTCAACCAAGATGGCTACTGAACCATTACACCAATCAAGTTCCCTTGAATAAACTTGGTTCAGCTCTTGCCCTAGATCATATTTCATGAGATTTGTATCAATCCCCCCCAAGCGGTTTCGGAGAAGATTTTTAGATGTTTCTAAAAATCGGCCAAAATCCAAGATGGCCGCTGGACCATGCCCTAAGGATGTTTCCTGCCAAATATAATTGAAATCGGCCCAGTGGTTCTTGAGAAGTCGCTTAAAGGAAAAGTTTACGGATGAACGGTTGCCATGGCATAAGCTCACCTGGCCTGAAGGTACATTTTGAACATTATCACAAAAGTTCTCATCCTGAAATCTTGACATATTTTGTCACCAGGCTTTTAAAGATGTTTTTCTACTGAAGATCAAAATGTGTTACCGGTCCATGCTTAAGGCGATATAGATTCACATCTAATAATCTGTTCATATTTTAGTTGCGGGTAGCAGCTCAATAACCAATAAATCTCTTAGTCAGTTAGTCACCTACAAAAGCTTATTCCAGGCTCTAGTTTTTAGAGTTCTTTGTATATGGTAATCAAACTTGGAGGAAAGGTTTCCGGTGCGGTGGGTAAATTTGTGGTAAGAAATTCAAAGGCCACGGCGACTAGATAAAATTGATTATTTTGAAAACTGCATTTTCTGCTGATCATTTCTCAAATACAATCCAGGTAGATCTACTCACCTCGGAGGTCAGCAGTACAATGACTATCATTTATGCTACGGGAATGGTTTTATACTGGGCTTTGCGCAACTGCGAGTACAATAGAATCCTGTTATGTACTCGCTATTCTTACACATATTTAACCCTTTAAAATATAACATATGCGCGTAGATGTCTTTATACTATTAATTGTTTTATATCTACATATAAGCTTAGCATGGTAACTGTCCTACAATAGCTACACCAGGCTAGCTGCATCAGTATCAGGCATGTGTAATATGATAGCAGTTTAGAAGACGATTGTCACTGAAATTTTCAAAATATTTTCCCAATATTATTGCTTCAGGATAACTTTATAAAGTGTTAAGACGACCATATTTACCTAAGTAGAACAAATTTTTTGTAAATTGTTGTTTTGTGCATAGTTGGAAAGTGACACAAGCAAAACACATTGTATTTAATTGGTAGGAGAGGAATGCATAAATTGGCCAGCAACAGGACTAATTAGGACAGGGAGGATACATGTCAATTATAGGTGGTACCAGGCTTGCGTGATTACGTGATTAAATAAAAAATCGCGACTCTGTTTTAGATCGTGCATTTATATGATTAAAAACTAAATAATCGAATAATCGTGAATATTTTCTATTGCATAAAATATTTCAAAACCTCACTTTCAATTACGATTTAATGTGATCGGTCATGAAAAATGGCATTTTGGTTCGTGAATGTATGGCCATCGAACAAGGAATTCCAGTAATACATTTTCAAAAATAATCTCTTGCCCTGCAAACGGACTTTTATAAACACCATTGCAATTTTCGTCATTGATATGGTTTTGTAGTTATGGCTTGGTAATTTGTATCCAAGCTGATTAATCGAGTAATCACGATTATTTTTTAATAATCGATGGCGATCACTCAACGCAATAATCGCACAAGCCTAGCTGGTACTATAATAAACCAAGAGGATGGAGGTTACAAGGCACTCTAACCTCATATAGCTATAGAATCATTACATTTACATTATGATGTTTACTGTAAACCTCGTAAACACACAACATACGAGTGTCACATCTTCAACACTAGCAGTCAGGCACACAAGGAGGGAGAGCATAGATGCTTATATTATGCAGCTACTGGTGAAAGCTAAGCCTAAAACATGCGAGTTTGGTGAACGATCTGATTTTTTAATACGAGTATATATGCAGGGCCAGCCCTAGGGTTTCGGGCACCCTAGGCAGAGGCAGAAGACCACCCTTTAAGCGGGGTCCGAGGGGCCTCCCCCAAAAAATTTTGAAATCCAGAGGCTCTGAGAAGGCATTTCCTGCATCTTTAGAGTGAAATATGGCTCTTGTCCGAAGTGCGGATTTTTTAGAAATCTATTTTGATCTAAAATCTGGCGCCCTAGGCAGTGCCTAGTTCGCCTATGCCTTGAGCCGGCCCTGTATATATGCGGGATAATTAATGACCAGGTTCGAAGCAGACTGTTAATGGATATGGATCTCACGTTATAAATAGCAGCGGATATTGGCAGAGGTGAATGAATATCAGATTATAACATTAACAGAAGCTGACAGCCATTCAGTAAATGCGGTCAAACAGCAGGGTTAGGGTCGAGTACTGGCAACTGTACTGAGGCTGAGTACGAGTACTTTGGCAAAGTACTAGAGGCTGAGTACAAGTACATGTACTTTTTAGCAATTGTACTGAGGCTGCGAACGAGTACATTGTAAATGTTCTTGAGTACGAGTACAAGTACATATTAATACCAAACTGTCATCCATGGTGGCTATGGATGGGTGCAGGAGAACAGCATGGATACTACAAGTCCCCTGTGCTTGCTATATGGGGTGGAATTGCTGTGAGTTCTGTAAATATAAAATATGACTTCTGTAGTGGTGTTTCCCTCTATTTATTTACAAAACAACCTTGTTGAATATTTTGGATATAATTGGACTGAATGCTGTTGCTACCATTGGCGGCATTAGCTCCAAGCCAAATTAGTGCCAAAAGATTTAACGGAATATTTACCAACGCTTTCACCGATACAGATAAAATGACAAATTCATTACGATAACAAATAACCAATTGAATATTCTGAACATAATGTGATTGCTAGTTGTTCCTACCTTAGGCAGCAATTACTTTTAGTCAAATTATTTTCAAAATATTTACCAAACTATTTCTTTCTTCATAAAAGAATTTACAGAATTCCTGGCATGATTGCTATGAATGTATCATAAATAAGGCTTCATCAATGACAGAATTAAATTAGAAATAATTTATTTCAGATAAATGATGTAGTAATCTTGAATATTTTGAAATTACGTTGACTGGTAAACATTACTGATTATGGCAAGTTATGGCAGCATTCACTTCCAGTCAAAGTATTTTCGAAATATTCAACATTGAACTTTATTCTTACAGGATTTCTGCCAACAAACTGCTATCCCATGTTTTAGTGGCTCCTTATTATTATTTAAACTATTTATAAAGAAAAAATACATCATCATTGATCAAAATGTTCGTAACATTAAATATTTCTTGGTTATTTTGTGACACTGCCGTACCATTTTAAATATGCATATTTTGTCGTTAATTCTCGGTAATTTCTGTTGTTTCTGAATTTATAAATAACTATTTCCTTAATCAGTTTTGTTGAAATACGAACGGTTAGTGGCATACTCTGCCGCATATGGATGCTTAACAGATTGAAAGGTTCAGGCTTTGCTTATTTTGTTTTCTAACGGACGAATCTGTACGTAAAGTGTGGATTACAGCGTATTAGGGGAGGTAATTTCTGTTGTTTACAAACAAAATACTCGAAACTTAGTCCGAACATGGCCTGAGAAGTCGCATTTGTCTTACTATGATTACTGAAATATAGATATACTGGAGCCATACGCAGGTTCAAGACAAGATGCTATCCCGACGATTTTCGTGTCTAAAACGGACAAAGAAACCATGCCATCTAAAAAAATTACCATCATCATCGACGAGGCATAAGACATTGGCTTGTTATTGCCTCGGTGGATTGCGTCATCTTGTTTCTTTATATTTGTTACCATGCTCCGTCACTCATAATAAAACTACAATCTACATTAACACGTAGGCCTACACACAGATATAAGAATTTATCTGATGCATAATATCTAAAATTATATTCTGCTGAAAAAGTTGAAAATAATTTGACTGGAAGCCATTGCTGCCTTACACAGCAATGACTTCCAGTCAAACTATTTTCAAAATATTCAACAGGTTGCCTGCATGATTGACCTAAGATTGCGATACATGTAGCGAAGTCGGTGAAGCGATAATCTACTCCAGTCCGGACCAAGATGGGCCTCTGAAGTGGCCCAGAGGAATAGATTACCTGAGCTGAAAATTAGGTAACCTATTTTTTAGGCTACCAAAATTTGTCTAATTTTAGGGTCTGCATCATCATTGTTGCTGTCATCATGGTCAGCATAAATTTGTAACCATCGTAATCACCATCATTATTGCTATCATTGTCCGCCATCTTTGCTAGTGCCAGCATTATCAATGTTACTGCAATCATGTAACCATCAGTGCCACCATTATCACCACCATTGCGGATGACTCTGATCTGTCACTCAAGTATATGGCGTCATAATCAATTACATCAGACATCACATGTAGGCTGATGTCACATCCATAATTGAGAGAAATTCTCCTCCATAAAGCTGGAATAGTCTGTCAAGTGTACAAATTCTGTCTTTGAAGGATGTATTATTTAATAATCATTCTGACGATTTGATTGAAAATTTTGAAACTAATTTGACTATGGCAGCAACAGCACACAGTCAAATTAGTTTCTAAATATTCATCAGGTTACCTTGATCATGGTATTCTGGGAATTCAGGGTTCGATCGATTGCAACACGGGCTATAAATGGACAAGATATAGCTAGAAATGTAACTCTCTATTATTGGTACTCTCACCATTATCTCCATCAGAACTTTTACTGCCATCATTTTTACTGTCATCATTATCAGTCACAATCAACATTGTAAGCGCCATAATTGTTACTCTCATCATGTCACTGTTGTCATTGGTACTGTCATCACCATCATTGTCAGTCATCATCCTAGTAAGATACGGTCATCACAATCATTGTCACTGCCATCGTTCTTATCATCATCATTGCCACCCACTTGACAGAACTTTACTCTCATCATCATCACCTTCATTGTCACCATCATTATTATTGTTATTGTCAATACTAACACACATCGTGATTGAGCTCATAAAATGGCGAAATATTTATTGCAACACGTGTGTGGACACAGCAGATGATTTGGTGGCGTTTTGGACTTCGGGGGATTACAAAGGGATCTCGGATTGGCTGCTCATAAACCAGTCAGTCATTCATTCTCTCTACTTTCACATCGGTTCGTTCACCTTTTGCAGAGACCACAGCGCATCAGAAATGAGGTCAATGCCAATGAGTCGTGTGCTTGCACCGTCAAGAAGTTTCATCCTATTGTGAAGAATCACTGATTTAAGCAAAATGGATTCATTGTACCTCCGATTTCTTTTATTTTCTCAAGTATTGAGCCCAATGCAGCGATATTACTGTTGTGGCACGTTTTGTCATACTTAGAGCTATTGACTACATGCTTGGTGAGTGAGTACCTCTGGGCAAACGCTACCATCCATATAATTACTAGGTCAGTCTGATCTACTTTTTGGATAATATAGGTGGCTAAGAAAAGTTGATGTGGTATATTTCAATGACTTCATTACAAATTGACATTATAAATCCAGAGTGATGTGAAATAATGATGTCGGAAACATGATGAATCAAGAAACAATGTAACAATGCCGTCGAAAATGCACATAGAACGCAGTTCTTACTTTCTATTTCCTGGGCTATAATCAGTTTCAAATTGAAAGGAATTAAGACACCAGAAGCTTATATCAAGAAAATATGCAGCATTTATTCGTGTAATTATTTGTCATATGGTTATTCATTTCATATGTTTCTTCATATTTTAGAGTGATAAATTGTACAAGATATGGATAACGACAAGATGCAATGTATAATCAAAGATAAAATATAAGCCCATGATATTAGGCCTATAATAAAGTAAAGCTGCACTAGATAGCATGGATTAGCAGATTTGACAATGTTTAACGCACCATGAAAAATTTAATATGTATATTTGCAAACCAATAAGACTATTTTTGAAAATTTACCAATGAAATGACTGGTTCGGTAATCTAACCAGTCATTTCAGTGGTAAATTTTCAAAAATAGTCTTCTTGATTTGCAAATGGACATTTATCAAGAGGACTACAGAAACACTAATGGAAATAATGCAACATCTTTTAGTATATTTATTCACGTTATTGAGAGCAATACATATTGTGGTGTCAGAGTGAACTGAGTTATACAGTGTACATTGCTGACCAAGATTATTAATTTTTTTAAATGGACCACTGGAATGACTGGTTTGATAATCTCAACAGTCATTCCATTGATAAATTTTCAAAAAAGTCTTTAGTTGGTCTGTAAATGGACATTATAAAGACAAAAACAGGCATGACAGAAGCCCTAATGATGGAACGGTAACCTCTTTTTATACAATTTAATCACACCATTGAGAACAATATATATTGGGGTGAGTGAACTGAGCTTTAAACAGTGTATCGGTATGTCCATTTGCTGACAAAGACTCCAAAAGATTTTTTTTTGAAAATTTACCACTGGAACGACTAGTTTGGTAATCTAACCTGTCATTCCAGTGGTAAACTTTTCAAAAATAGTCTTTAGTTGGTCTGCAAATGGACATTATAAAGACAACTACAGACATGACAGAAGGCCTAATATATATATATATATATATATATATATATATATATATATATATTGGGGTGAGCAAACTGAGCTTTAAACAGTGTACCGCCGGTTCATTCATTTGCTGACCAAGACTTCAATAGATTTTTGAAAATTTATCACTGTAATGATTGGTTCAGTAATCAAGCCAGTCATTTCAGTTGTAAATTTTCAAAAATAATCTCCTGGTCTGCACAAAGACATTGCTCAAGATCACTGCAGATGACACCGTTGACTGCGTTGACCACTAAAGGGTTTAGATATTAAATTATTATTAGCCCACCGAGGCGTGGTCAGTCACAAATTCTACTTAACACTTGTCAATTTGAAGTAGCCTTGGGATAACAGTGGTAACAGGCTAGTGTTAAATTAATTTCGGTGCATGGCACATGCAGGTAAAACTTTTCTCACTTTGTGACAAAGTATGTGCCAGATCCACCCTGCAAATCTCCTGTAGGCAATGTACTGTCCCTGTAGGTACTGAAAAATAAAATATCTAACGTAGTCTTGTACTTGGAAATAGATTCTCAGTTTCTGAGACTTAGATGTTTAAAAACTGATGGCTATTAACACTTTAACACTCATATCAGCCAAAAACGGCTTCAGCAGTGGTCGTGAGCAATGTCCATTTGCAGACCAAGAAGTCTATTTTTGAACTTTTGCCACTGGAATAACTAGCTCGATAACTGAGCCAGTCATTCCGCTGGTAAAGTCTTCTCTGGGTCTGCAAATTGAAATTTTCTATGAGAAAATTGAAATTTTCTTCAACAAATTCGAGGGTTAGGGTTAACTATGACAGCAACTGCAGATAATTGTAATTCTGCCACTGTTTTGTGATTGTTACTTTGGTTTTCTTAATTGGATGGAATGCAGAATGGGTGGATAGTGGATGGGGTGGGTTGTCCAGCATCATTATTACTATCCCCATTACCTAGGCTCAGTACACAGTGGCGTCACCAGGAAAATGTTTCTTTAGGGCGGGGTGGGCAGAAAGGAAGGCTTGGTCCAGGGAGTTCTTTTGGAGGGTGTGGCAACCTCCAAAAAAGTGGGGTGGGTGAATGCAAACCCCCCCCCCCCCACCCCCGGAAAATTTAAATTAGATACTCTAAGCTCTCTCCTTATGCTTTCTAAATAAAATAACCATAGGCCTATATATGAAATATTTTCATGCACATTTTTCATTGTTGGAATTGTATTGTCAGTGTGATTGACAGCAAAAAACTATTTCGAATGCATTTTAAGTACGGATAGGGCTCTCTTTTTGGAGTTTAGCTTCTATTGTCAATCTTTGAGCAAGAGTTCATAGATCACAATTACTGCACAAAAACACTGTTAGGATTACCGACAGCGTTCTTATACTCTTATTATATAGTTTATTTATTATCACAAAAACAGATGCTTTCTCAATAATTTACACTTGCAGCATTTTTCGCTGAATTTCAATACTAATATCTAAATCTTGGTAACATTTTAAAAAAGAAAAGTAAAGTTTGGATAAATTAATGTAACAGTTATATTTTCATTACCATTCGACGTGCCCGCTGTATTCTACAACGAATGAACGATATCGTAGCCGTCTGATTCTCCTCTGAATCCGCATCGTCTTCGCTTTTCACGTCAATATCCGGTCTATTATGGGTTCTAACTGATCCTACGGTGTGATATAAGTAACAAACTCCTCATCACACATTGCCTTTCTGTATAACGACCAGGCAGACATGGCGGAAAAGGTACGAAAATTAGCAAATGTCAACTTGCCAGCTGTAACCAGCTGAATTTCGTTTCCCCTACAATGACGTCACGCCGACCACATGACACGTAGCTAATTAAAGTTCGGATTTATTCGTGAGGAGTAAATGGATTGCCAACTATTTTGTTATAAAATTGTTACTATTTAACCAGTTATTTAAATTTAGTCAAATATAAATGCAGAGAAGTGAATACTATTAGTCCATAGCAATACTTTCACCAGAGTTCATTGTTGACAGAAATCCTTTAAAATAGTTTATATGTTAATCAATCCCTCAACTATTTAAAGAAAATTTTCTCATAGAAATTGTCAAGTTGCAGACCAAGAGATTATTTTTGGAAATTTACCACTGGAATAACTGGTTTTCTTATCATGCCAGTTATTCTAATATTAAATTTTCAGAAAGTCTGCAAATTGAGTTTCCAAGGCCTCGAAGAAAGTTTACCAGATTGAGTGTTCAACGGTTAAGAGTTGAGAGGTCTATAGAGCCTGAAATAATGGGCTTTGTCCAATTAAATTTTCAGGACTATTCATGCATAAATGGAATGATAGCAATAGGTGTATAATTGCCCAGGCAATGTATTTGTTGACATACAAATTGCACAGCTGTTCTAATCTCTCCACCTACATTTCTCAACACTCAATGATAAATGACCAGAAAAGACAATTTTTATGATGCTAAGAAAGATTCTATTGAACATTTTGAAAATTATTTGTTGGATGGTCTAGTTGCTTAAAGCAGCTACTATGGTTTTCAGACAAATTATTCTCAAAATATAGCAGTTTACCTGTATGACTGCTTTGAAAGTTGGATAAAGAGGGTTTAAATACTGCATGGGTTAAAACGCTTTGCTTGTTTAATCTTATTCTCTATTAGCATGCCTACAGCAATTGCCTATTTCAACACAAACCCACAAAATTTCAATTTCAAAACAGATGAACAGCTAAGATTATAAATATTTTGAAATAATTTGGCTGGAGGCTGTTGCTGGCTCAAGCAGCAAATGGAGCAATGGCTACTAGCTCAATTTATGTTGGCAGCCCTGTTGAATGTATGATAGCCCTGTTGACTGTATGATAGCCCTGTTGACTGTATGATAGCCCTGTTGACTGTATGATAGCCCTGTTGAATGTATGATAGCCCTGTTGACTGTATGATAGCCCTGTTGACTGTATGATAGCCCTGTTGACTGTATGATAGCCCTGTTGAATGTATGATAGCCCTGTTGAATGTATGATAGCCCTGTTGACTGTATGATAGCCCTGTTGACTGTATGATAGCCCTGTTGAATGTATGATAGCCCTGTTGAATGTATGATAGCCCTGTTGACTGTATGATAGCCCTGTTGACTGTATGACAGCCCTGTTGACTGTATGACAGCCCTGTTGACTGTATGATAGCCCTGTTGAATGTATGATAGCCCTGTTGAATGTATGATAGCCCTGTTGAATGTATGACAGCCCTGTTGACTGTATGATAGCCCTGTTGACTGTATGACAGCCCTGTTGAATGTATGACAGCCCTGTTGACTGTATGATAGCCCTGTTGACTGTATGATAGCCCTGTTGACTGTATGACAGCCCTGTTGAATGTATGACAGCCCTGTTGAATGTATGATAGCCCTGTTGAATGTATGACAGCCCTGTTGAATGTATGACAGCCCTGTTGACTGTATGATAGCCCTGTTGAATGTATGACAGCCCTGTTGAATGTATGACAGCCCTGTTGACTGTATGATAGCCCTGTTGAATGTATGATAGCCCTGTTGACTGTATGACAGCCCTGTTGACTGTATGACAGCCCTGTTGACTGTATGACAGCCCTGTTGAATGTATAACAGCCCTGTTGACTGTATGATAGCCCTGTTGAATGTATGACAGCCCTGTTGAATGTATGATAGCCCTGTTGACTGTATGATAGCCCTGTTGAATGTATGACAGCCCTGTTGAATGTATGACAGTCCTGTTGAATGTATGACAGCCCTGTTGAATGTATGACAGCCCTGTTGACTGTATGACAGCCCTGAAATTTAGATAAAAAGGCTTCGTTAGTGTAAGTGTTAAATCCTTGTTATCTTATTCTCTATAAGCATACCTACTAGAGCACTTGCCATTTCCAGGCAAACCTCCAGAATCTCAAGATTAAAACAACTTTTTAAAAACAAATCACTATGAAAACATATTACTAGGCAAACTAATTCCAAAATTGTGTGCAGGTTGTACCAAGTTAGTCAATTTGTTGTCAAATATTTACTAGATTTCATATCACCTCCATGAGAACCAGTGCTTGGAATTTTGAATGAAACAGCTAAGTATGCATAAGTTTTTTCTGTATAAAATGGATAAGTACTCAGCATGTACTCTTATGTACTCAAGAGTACAAGTACAGAGTATGTACTCAAGTACAAGTACGAGTACTTTGGAAACGTACTGAGGCTGAGTACAAGTACATGTATTCATAAAAAGCATGAGTACTGAGCACATGCGAGTACTTGAAAATTTGTACTCGAATACATGAGTACTGAGTACATGATTACATTGGCCCCAACCCCGTCAAACAGAGACCTGTTTAGAACTGACCACCTGTAAACAAACCAGGTTACCATAACAACAAAAGCTACGATCAGCGAAATACATCTTTAAATGTGGTAGAAACCATCCACCAAAGAAATGCCCAGCTTTTGAGCAGACCTGTTATCACTGTAAGCTTAGGCAACAACCAATTTTCCAAAATGTGTAAAACACGAAATCCACAACACAACTAGCAATAAAGTGAACATGGTTCTACAACAAAACATGGACTACGCTACAGTATTTAATGATGACGACTTGGATAATGAATTATTTATTGATATGGCACAGCACACTGGAATTAAAGTTAAACATAAAACTAAGATTCAAAATGTAAACTTAGTGCATGTGATATGTTACATGTACATTGTAAATTGGCCAGGTATGAACAATCAGATCACAGATCAAAACAAGAGGCCCAAGGGCCAGTGGCACTCACCTGGACCATTAGCATTTGAACCAATTGTAGTTAAAGACATTAAAAAGATAATTTTCGGAAATCTAATATGACCACCAAAAGAATTTACCAATCAAAATTCTATATATAAATGTTCTGAAGCCTACCCACCTAGGGTCCGTCCATCTGAGATTGATTGAAATCTGCCAAGCGGTTAATGAGGTGTAGGCTTACAATTGATTTAACAACACTTTTGGAAAATCTAAGATGGCCACCCAAAAATTGACCAATCACAAATTCTGCATACTAGATCTGAAGCCTGCCGCCATAGGGTCCTTCCATCCAAGTCTGGTTGAAATCAACTAAGCAGTTAATGAGGAGTAGCGTTTTAAGCGATATCAAGCTAATTTTCATTAAATTCAAGATTTCCACACACAAATTTACCAATCAAAATTTTGTATACAAGTTCTGAAACCTACATCCATAGGGTCCTTCCAGCTACACTAGGTTGAAATCCGCCAAGCGGTTAATGAGGAGTAGTGCTCTGACAATTTCCGAGAATTTTTTTACAAAATCTAAGATTTTCACCCAAAAAATTTATCAATCAAAATTCTGAATAGATAATCTAGAGCCTACCACCATAGAATCCATCTAGTCAAATTTGGTTGAAATATGTCAGGAAGCTAAGGAGTAAAGTAGAATTTTTACCATTTCCGGTAGATTTTTAATCAAATCTAAGATTTTCATCCCAAAAGATTTAATCAATCAAAATTCTGAATAGACGTTTTAGAGCCTACCACCATGTGCTGCATCTAGTCAAATTTGTTTGAAAAATGTCAAGCAGCTAAGGAAGAGTAACATTTTGACCATTTCTGGTAGATTTTTCACAAAACCTCAGGCTTTTCACCCAAAAGATTGATCAATCAAAATTCTGAAAAGAAGATTTAGAGCCTACCACCATAGAATGCATGTAGTCAAATTTTGTTGAAATATGTCAAACAGCTAAGGAGGTGTAACATTTTGACCATTTCCGGTAGATTTTTAATAAAATCTCAGATTTTCAGACAAAAAATTGATCAATCAAAATTCTGAAAAGATGTTCTAGAGCCTATACCACCCTAGAATGTATCTAGTTAAATTTGGTTGAAATATGTCAAGCAGCTAAGGAGGTGTAGCATTTCGACCATTTCCGGTAGATTTTTCATAAAATCTGATTTTCACCCAAAAAATTGATCAATTAAAATTCTGAAAAGGAGTTCTAGAGCCTACCACCATAGAATGCATCTAGTCAAATTTGATCGAATATGACATTAGTGGTAGACCTTGGCAGCAAGTTGGCGTTGAATTGTCTGACTTTGATAAGGAGATATACTTAAATTACATCAAATAATCACTCAAAGTTTTTTTAAGTTGATAAATGTAATAAAACTACACAGTGGAATAATAAACGTTACGGAATACCAGACATACTAACATGACTAATAAGTGACAATGGCCCTCAGTTTGACAGTCTCGGGTTCAATCAATTTGCTAAAATGTATAAGTTTATGCAATATACATCATCACCTTATTATGCAAAAAAGCAATGGACTTGCAGAACGTATGGTGCAAAAAGCAGACCTCTGAAGAAAGTAAAAGTTGATAAACTTGATCCTTACTTAACCATGCTCGACATCCAGAACTATCACCAGGCAATAGTGTAAGAATTTTATCGGACAAACCAAGGAAACGGGCAATAGTGGTTAATAAAACTAGCCAGACTAGATCACGATCATATCTTGTGGAATCACATGGAACCAAATATAGGAGAAATCGTGTTGACCTAAGAAAGACTTTAGAAACATTCAGACCAACCAACGAACCAGAGTAAACATTCCCTCATATACACCATCATTTCAACCATCCGAACAAGAACCAACAGGTACAACTACGGGAATTGGACAAAGACAATCAGAACACGCTATGGCATCACATTGATATCAGAAGACCAGCAAGATTCAATGACTATGTCTTCGGTTCCATATCACGTATTCCAACATTGTGTAAACAGAAATAACAAAAACAGCAGTTCCCATATATCCATTATTCTCATTTATATCAATAATAGTGTGTTTTACATTGCGTTAGTATGATGTGCTATCTACATATTTACCCATATTGGTTGTAGGCAAAGCACACCGGATTATAGGTGTTAATCGAGGACCAAGCATGTGAGTACATTTAAATATGTTCCAAAAGGACCATGTGAGTATATCTATTTTCTTGGCATGTGAACATTGATTTTCAATTAAACTCACATAAATGACATTTACAGAACTCATAGTTTTAGAAATTTAAAATCACTTATGACAGAACACATTAACATTTTATGAAGCACACTTTATTGATAGTGATAATTATCTGGTACTTGAACATGTTAATTATTCAATCAATGCCTAGTATTAGAAAAGAAGGGAGATGTATTGATTCTATAGCTATATGACCTTAGAAGTTAGAGTACCTTGTAACCGCCATCCCCTTGATTTATTATAGTAGCAGCTATAATTGACATGTATCCACCCTGTCCTAATTCACCTTTCCAGAGTACTCACCCATCATATGATGTCATAATGAACTGCGTGATGTGTACAATGACATAATAATGAATGACGTCGATAAGTACGTCACGAACGCATATTTGAAGACAGGCTATGCGTTGTTGTACAAATTGTTTGCTTTTACTATTTAATAAATATTCTGTTGAATATTTTGAAACTAATTTGACTGGGCGCTGTTGCTGCCATAGGCAGCAACAGCACCCAGTCAAATTAGTTACAAAATATTCAACAGCTTCCCTGTATAGTTTCAGGAAATTGATAGCTAGGGCATTTGGGGATCGATCAATCCCAACACGGCGAGGTGTGGGTGGAGCTTAGCTAGTGATGGGCGGGGTATAGCTAAAAATGTAAAGGTTCATTAGTACTGTTGCTGGCCATGTTATATCTGTCTGAATAAGGCCATAATACAATATAGTCATACATATACAGTGTGCTAGTTAGGGAGGGCGTTATGGTATTAGAACAATTAATACTGGTATCGATATCAATTTCCAGAATAGTATACCTTTAATATCAGTATTATTGCAACTGGCAAAATAGAGTGAGGCTTGGGTAGTATGATAACTTATTCAACGTATATCAGTGCTCCCGAAATAGTTGCTGAAAGTTAAGAATTCCCATAATAAAACCAAGAAATTACCTGAATCCTAATATTAAACGCTAAATTATAACTGTCTTCAGTGAAATCATATCCCAAAACAGCTTAAATAATTCCAAAATCGGCCCTACAAATGATTAGAATTTGCCAAGAAATTACACCTATTTCCGTGATCTCCGCAGAGACGCACATGCGTGGAGATCGTGAGACAACCAGTGACCATCTTGTCCCGAATAATGACAAATATCAATGTTATGAGTCAAAGACGTTGGATATTGGATGCAAACCTATGTTTTCGTAATTTTCCGGCCTACTCGTACTGATATACACCAGAATAATAAATAAACATTCCACGAAGACCTATGCTAAATGGGATGAATTTGCAATGGGATGAAACCACCTGGAATCCTGGAAATCTCCGGGCAGGCGTACAACTTAGCCATTATACAACTTACTAAATAGACCACCATATATGCTGAGAATACATAGTCCTACGCTCACCCCCATTAGAAGTAGCATGTATCGATCGATATCTAGCAACCCGCCAAAATAAGAAGGGAATGGAGCTTGTAGGGATTGAGAAGTTTTTCTCATATCGTCGGGTCCTCTTTACTTGGCCTGTTTGGCGGTCACTATAAAGTTATACAATTCCGCAAAATCTCTAATTAACCAGGCTGTAGTAATACACTTTTCCTACATTGACGTCATTATGCCGGGATTCCCCTAAATCGCCGCTCAGAGCAAAACCGCTGGCTGGTATGCCGTCAACAAGTAGCTGACCCACCTTGAGTTACTATTGCACTAGAATACACAGCAATTTAAAACATTTCTATGATAAACTACAATCATTATATTATGTAAGTCATATATCATTGGAAAGCGCATTCAATTGCCGAAAGATTTATGCATTATTTTAATATTTTTGTAAAGATTTCACTGAGTTATTTTCGTATATAAAATACACCATTCGACATAGATTCATTAAATTAAGTGAACAATAGGGGATATTTTAAAAACACAACTATAAAAACTAATACAGAAATGTATAGAAAATTGGCTTAGCTTTCCAATGATGTATGACTTCAATAATATTATGAAGATAGTTTTGCATATAAACTGCTTAAAGTGCATTGTATCTGATTCCCATAGTAAAGTAATGCTATTTGCATATCAGCTATCGGGTTTACCAGCCAGAAGTTGTATACATAATGCATTCTGGGAAGGTATTTTCCCAAAATACACTAATGTGGGAAAGGTCTATTGAGAATTGAGATAAAATATTATGACGCAAGATATTCATTTGAAATTGTGATTTTCTAGCAAACAACGGGCCAAAATTATAAAATATTAGCTCAAGAAAAGATACATTTTAGAAATTTTTTTTTATTCTCTTTTTTGCGAGAAGTGCATTCTTATAAGTAGCCAATTTTTGTGGCAGTAATCGTTAATTTATCAATTTCTCTAGCGTTCAAACAACATTTGGACAGATCCAGATAAACAAGAAAATGTTAAATGTGGTCACTAAATACAGGTAAAATATCATACTCCTATACCAAGAGCAGTCGCTTATCTGATTAGACAGATATACTATTGAATTCTGCTAATGGAAAGCACATGCACACGTGCATACACGATTACCATACCCTCTTTCCCTTATGGGAAAGATTAACTATATAAATATATAAATGTTACATCAGTCCGTATGATTGAATGTGTTAGTTTACATTTACTTGCCTAGGCGGTGGAACATCGAGGGCGTTGCTGACAAATGGCACCAGGTGGTCGGTGTATCCCGGGTTTCTGTTATGATCAAAAACACCAATAGAATAGATGCGAATTAAAACGGCTGGGTCAGCGTTACCAGCTACCACCAGATGTTGACCAGATTCTATCACAACACGAATTCGCTGTAAATAAAATAATGTGTACACACTCAGACTTGCTTGAGATTGAGAGAATAAATATATCCCTTTTGAGGAGCCAAAGGAGGGTGGGGCATCTCTCCGGGCTTAAGCCTGTCAGTTCATCTGCTACGGGTGAAAAACGGTTTACTGAGGATGCATTTACTGTTTTGGGGTTTGCAGATGACTGGATTTTTTGTGAACTTTGGTAATACTATGAGTTGGTCGAAGGCTGAGTGTTTATATGTGACTGGTAATTTACCTGATAGGTCGCAGGATTGTAAATTATAGCAGCTCTCATCCCCTATGGCATGTACATTGTCTCGTATTGTATGTTATTGTCAGGGGGGTCCATGAATTTATAGGCTGTGCCTTTGAAATTAACGGACTGCCCAAATTTGAATTCCAGTCAAGTCAGCCCAATTGCCAACCCGGCCTACTTAAATTAATCAACTCGGCCTAGAATAAAAAGTCAAGTCGGCCCGATTGAATAAAAGTCAAGTCGACCTAGACGTAGTCATTCATTGATAGGCCGACTATTGCTTTTTAACTGACATTTAATTTATTTTTATTCCCGTTTTTTATTCTTTCTCGCTTGTGTCTTATACTCATTGCCGACATATGATGCGACGTACGATGAGGTTGACACATGATTACAATCAGTGAACTAACTGGCCACTATGTAATCAGCCACAAACTATTGTTAAGACCAGCTGCTTGGGTAGCCTGTTAAGACAAGTGCATGACCACTGTACAATCAACCAAACTTATTGTAAGACCACATACTTAGGTGTCCGTAAAGACAATTGTCCAATATACAATCTGCCAACAATTATTGTTAAGACCACCTGCTTAGGTGGTCCGTTAATACAACTGACCACTATATAATCATCCAACAACTATTGTTAAGACCACCTGCTTTGGTGGTCTGATAAGACAAGTGCATGACCACTGTACGATCAACCAAACTTATTATAAGACCACATACTTTGGTGGTCCGTAAGGTCATGCAGTTGTCCACTATACAATCTGCCAACAGTTATTGTTAAGACCACCTTCTTAGGTGGTCCGTTAATACAACTGCCCACTATATAAACATCCAACAACTATTGTTAAGACCACCTGACTGGGTGGTCCATTAAGACAAGTGCATTCCTATACTCATATTATGTACGACCAGCTACTAGTACTAACTGCTTATATGGCCCAGTATACAGATTATCGTGTATAGTAGCTACCATAGAAGTCTAGGTAGGCCTACTACACTCGATAATCTTTATCCTGTTTAAGCGTGCTGGTTATAGCCCAATAATATTGCTATAGCTATGTTCATATGTACAGTTAAATGCGCATATTCATATATACCTATCGTGATATCATAGTGTCGGCTCGGCCTAATATTGAATGTGAGCCCAATCGGAAACGGCCATACTATGAATGTATGATACTTTGGGCGGAGGTGGCCAAATCTTCAAAGTTCAAAGTTGTTTATTTCATAACATATTTTACATATATATGAATTGAAAATGGGATATCCAGTCAACTCGGCCTAAATACATCTCGGCCTACTTCCAACTCGGCCTAGGTCAACACGGCCTATGTTTATGCCTATCATGTGCGACTATACTATTGGGCCGATCTGACCCTATAGTATCACCCATAGCTATATACGAATGCACATATGCGCTCACATGTATATACCTATAGGTGTATTATTACTAATAATACACCTATAGGTATATACATGTGAGCGCATATGTGCATTCGTATATAGCTATGGGTGATACTATAGGGTCAGATCGGCCCAATAGTATAGTCGCACATGATAGGCATAAACATAGGCCGTGTTGACCTAGGCCGAGTTGGAAGTAGGCCGAGATGTATTTAGGCCGAGTTGACTGGATATCCCATTTTCAATTCATATATATGTAAAATATGTTATGAAATAAACAACTTTGAACTTTGAAGATTTGGCCACCTCCGCCCAAAGTATCATACATTCATAGTATGGCCGTTTCCGATTGGGCTCACATTCACAACTAGTTGATACTTGATACTCACTTCCATCGGTTTCTTCAAAATTTTTGCTATTTCTTCAGCAAATGATGTGGCAAAATTCTCCAGCATCGGAGAGCTAGGTAAATTCGTATTCACATAGCAAATAGGCATTATTACAGTTGTATTAGCTACAAACTTAAGAGCTAATTAAAAGTCAACGAATTTCTATTTAAGCAGAAACCTAACTTTCGGTTTCAATCTCGTGATAAATTAAAGTTCAAGGTCGTAATACTTCTGTTCTGTTCTGTAATTCCCGTCGTTGTAGTTGAGTGAGGATGACTTCACTACCTGAGGATTGAATGCCAGTCAAGTCGTCCCATCTCTCAACTCGTCCCATCTAGGAAAGTCAAGTCGTCCGAAAAGAATAAGTCAACTCGTCCCTATTTCCAAACGGACGAGTCGGTCTATTATTTAGGACGAGTTGACTTTCCTAGATGGGACGAGTTGACTTTATAAAACGTGGCGGGTTGGTGATTGGGACGAGCTAACAATATTATCGGCCACTTGCCGAATGTGGTCCACTCTTCACTGCCCATTTGTATTAAGAGGCCACATATACCAATTGTAGTACCACTTGACAGTGCGCTCCACTCTACACGGATCACTTTCATTAAGGGACCACATGCCAAATTGATACCTCTTGCCAATGTAGTCCATCCAACACTGGCCACCATATTTATTGAACACTTGCCAATTAATACGGCAATGCCACTTGTCAAAGTGAATCACCATATTCTGACCACTTTCTTAGCCAGCATCACTATCTTCGCCATCTCCGCCTGCTTCGCCAGCATCACAATATCCGTCAGCGTCACCATCTCAGCCTGCTTCGCCAGCATCACCATCACTGCCCGCTTCGCCAGTAGCAGTATCATCACCTGCGTCACCAGATGCAAGTTTTACGTTTGCATTGGATTCATCCATATCAAGACCATCGCGACACGAAGAGTTCAGTCTACAGGATCAAACACCTGCAGATCTTGAAATTGAAGAACCAGCGATGAAAAGCTACACGAGATTGTCGAAGGTGGAACCCAACGCCATGGTAAGATGTTGGTAGACAGCGCCGGGTACCGCTACACAATCACCACACCTCCACCATAATCATCATCACCACCACCATCACCACTCTTAGGGAGAGGGCGTCTCTAAGTTGATAGAACGTGTGCCCAATCCATTGTACATACATGTTACAATAAAATACATTTAAAAGTTAGAACGAATGATTGTCGCCGTTATTATATGGGTGTGTGGGAGTGGGGGTGGGGAGGGGAGGGGGTTGGAGGAGATATATTATTATTATTATTATTATTATTTTTATTATTATTATTATTATTATTATTATTATTATTATTATTATTATTATTATCATTATTATTATTATTATTATTATTATTATTATTATTATTATTATTATTATTATTATTATTATTATCATTAAACAGGCAACTTCGTGCAAAAGCTCAGACCGTGCCTCTGACTAGACTAGTAACATACATACATACATGACACTTGGATCATTGACTGAACGTGGACGACACAGTCGCGGAGCGTATATAATCAACTTGTACGCACCAATAATGACGTTGAGGGGTGTCATGCGATGCTGAACAGAGCAGCAACGCGTGCTAACCTACAGTTTTACGCACTTGTAGAACTACTCCATGGCATTGTCAAGGGTGTAAATTTGCAGATGCGCCTTGTCCATGGCAAGCAGTTGACCAGAAGGCAGAGACTAACATACAGAAAATCATAAGAGAAGGTGTGAGCAGCATGGGAGGGGTACCGTGCCAGTCAGCTGTCAAACAAAGATGCTAAGAAGCTTCTGGACGAATGTGCTAATTTAATGGCTCCAGAATAACGTTTTTGTCGATACCAGTTTGATAGTACTTTTAACATGATTCCACCGGCTATATAACCAGTTGATGAATCCAATCTATCGATCAATCATATGAGGTCATAATCAATTACATCATGAATGACGTATCTAAGTTCGACACAGAAGCTTAATTGATATTATACCTCTGCTATTTGTCTAGCGTATAATTAATAACGTGACTGAGTGCTGTTGCCTGTCAAATTAGTTTCAAAATATTCAACAGCATATTTATTAAATAGTAAAGTAGTACAATTCGTCCAGTCGATTAAGCGTTCGTGACGAACTTATCCACGTAGCTTTCTGTTTTTGTTTTGGAAACAGTTATTTCTGAGCTGTACTGTATGTAGTTAATATGTTTTCATTACGCCCGTCGGAGGTGGTATATCCGGCTGACTTTCTATTATAAAGTAACGTTTTGACAATTTTTTTCTAACATAATTAATTCATAATAGACACAATTCGTAAATACAAGTTACTTCGTATAGATTTGTTATTTAATGAACGCCATTCAAACATTTATCCATCCGTAGTTCACCTGGAAACGGAATGTTTCATCACATCCGTGAGCTCCATCGTCGTCGCCACTCTTATATAAGGCAACGCTTATATCCATCCTCATCTGAGCCACCACGTGCCAGCAGATTGTGGTTGTAGGCTTTTGAATATTTTGAAACTAATTTGACTTGAATACGCCGCAATACTCATCAGGAAATTCCATAAATCATAATAAATTTGTCATTTCCATAAGGAGTTAAGAAGATAATCTGATAGCGTTAAAGATCCGCCATCCTTTTTGTCCAGTAGTAGTTCTCTACCCGAAGGTTGTTGCCATCTCTTAGTTAGTGAAAGGTGTAATAATAATAATAATAATAATAATAATAATAATAATAATAATAATAATAATAATAATAATCTGTATTTATAGAAGGTAACATAGTCAGTTACAACAACTGGTCCCCCTACCCCTCCCCCCCCCCACCCACCCCTAGGGCCTTCTGTTGCTGGATATCTATTATACATAATATATACATGTATATACAATATTAAAGTACATGTTTACACACATGTTAAACTTTGTTGTTACTATGATTATTTACAAATTTCTATATTTGGTGACACCTAGTTTTAATTGATCATGGTAACTGGTATTCATTTGGAGGATAGTATCACTGAATATCATTGCCGTCAAAGATTCAGCAATAGTTTTCAGCCGTGGTGTTGCTGCCCACATTACTCTTCCAGTTCTGATTATGGGCCACAGTTAATCTCTTGACTAAGTCTCTTAAAGAGCCACCCCACCATTCATTTTTTGCACGGCTTTCATGAAAAGTATTCCCAAAATCTTTAATGAATGGGCGACTTTGTTGATGTCGCAATTTCTATATGTGGTCCATTAAGACAACCAATCACAACAACAAATGTATGTGGTCCACTAAGACAAGCAATCACAGTAATATTCCAAAAATCAATGAATAAACTGCGACCGTGGGAGTTCAAAATAAAATTCACAGTTTCGGCGCTAAGACAACTCCCATTAAGACGTGAAATAACACGCAACATAATTACAAGAAACCACGGCACTAATGGACAGGCGCTATAACCACAGAAAGAACCAATGAGAAAGCACGTTATGGCCACTTCGATTTTCATGTAGTATTGGCTTTAGATACGAGATTAGTCTGTATTTGGACTCGGACTCTTTTAGCCGTATTTCTGCCCTGCTTTGTCACTCGAAATTTTGTTTATAAAATTTGAACATCTGAAAATAATTCAAATTTTTATTCACGTCTAATTTTCGTAGTAGATTTTGATTCGTATGGGCCTATACCTAAATTCGTACATATAGCTAAATAAGATTTCTTAGCTCTTGATTCAATACTGTGTATCTTTTACAATCTTGAAGATGGAAGAATATTATGTCAAATTTTCTTCATCTTAGATTTGAAACATCTCAGTGGCTAAAATAAAAGTATGATGACAGATTATGGACGCTGAATTGGATGGTTTATAGATTAGAAATTCTGTAGAATCTATATAGGGCCTATTACTATTTCAGCCCTATATAATCCATTATCCATTACAGATAGGTTCTAATATTAATATAGACGGAACTCTTGGAATATCTATTTTTAAAAACATCTGATAACTTGAGATTCTGTCGTATATAAAAGATCGTCCTCAGTACAACCCGCCCTACTTCTAACTCGCCCTAGGTCAACTCGTTCAATTAGTGTTCATATGCGAATATACGTAGTTATGTTATATTATTCGGGAATATAGAGCATATATTATGTGATTAATGCAATGTTATTTGATAATCACATAATATCAGAGCTCTATTATCCTGAATAATATAATATAACCATGTATATTCATATATGAACATTATTTGGGACGAGTTGACCTAGGACGAGTTAGAAGTATGGCGAGTTGTACTTAGGACGGGATGTATTTAGGACGAGTTGACATGGTGCTCCTAAAATAGGAGGCTTATACGGATATAAGAAGAAGAAGGATAGTCCCAAGGACTTGAAGCCATAGAGGTAGTTATATTATGTTTGAATCCAGTAATCGAAGAGATCAGTATATGTCTCTGCTATGCCTTACACACACACGCACGCACGCACGCACGCACGCACGCACGCACGCACGCACGCACGCACGCACGCACACACGCACGCACGCGCGCGCGCACACACACAGAGAGAGAGAGGGAGAGAGAGAGCGCGAGAGAGAGAGCGAGAGAGAGAGCGAGAGAGAGAGAGAGAGAGAGAGAGAGAGAAACTCAATGCTCAAACAACTAAACTAAAACTATCTGCCGGATATAGTGTTCCCTCTGGTAGACCAGGTCATCTCCCAATAGATCACCAACCAACCAAAACTGCAATCTACCCATATTCTGTATCCTGGTCAATCCGTTGTATCGTTACAGACAGGATCAATGTGTGTGTAGCTGCCTGTCATACAAAACATCAGCTCTACTTAACATTTACCAAGTGTCAAACTAACTACAATGAAATTCAGTTTAAAAAAAATAGAAATAAATTGGACCAAATAATAAAAACAGCTAAGAAAACATATTATCACAAGAAATTTTAACAGTCTAAAAATGACATAAAAGAGACATGGAAAACCATTAAATCACTTTTAAACAAGACCAATACGGCACAACAAGCACAATTTCTTCACAAAAATAAGGTCATTACCGATAAATTCGAAATTGTCAATGGATTCAATGATTATTTCGTAAATATAGGACCAGAACTTTCGAACAAAATCCAATCAACATCCAAGAAAAAATTTCTGATTACCTTACATGCAGCTATCAATCATCATTCTTCGTTAACCCTACTAACACTGAAGAGATCTTTAACGTTCTAAACAAACTCAACCCAGCCAAAAGTGCCGGAATCGATGGTTTTAAGTGGCGCATTTATAAAACCTGTGTTATGGATATCCTTATCCCACTTAGTCACATTTGCAACTTATCCCTAGCACAAGGCATTTTCCCATCAAAACTAAAAATAGCACGTGTTACACCAATTTATAAAGCCAAGGATTCTACTAACTTCTCAAACTACAGACCAGTCTCCATACTTCCACTTTACTCCAAGTTACTAGAGCGCCTTATGTACAATCGACTGACAAATTACCTGGACAAAAAGTCCATTTTATACAAATCGCAATATGGATTTCGTGAGAAACATTCAACAATGCATGCAATAGCCGAAATGACAGAAAAAATTATTGAATCACTGGAAAAAAACAAAGTGTAATAGGCATCTTCTTTGACCTTTCAAAAGCTTTCGACACTATCAACCATCAGATCTTACTAGAAAAACTTGCCTATTATGGTAGTGAGGCAGTGCACTCACCTGGTTTCAGAACTACCTAAGTAAAAGAACACAATGCGTACAATATAATAAGATATGCTCTGAAAACAGGCAATTAACATGTGGTGTTCCTCATGGATCTATTCTTGGCCCACCGATGTTCGTTCTTTACATGAATGATCTACATAACATATGCAAGCACATGTCATTAATACTGTTTGCTGATGGCACAAATGCTTTTTATTGCGATGACAACATAGACACCTTATACAGGAAAACAAATAAGGAAATGGAAGAAATTACTGACTGGTTTTCAATAAACAAATTATCGTTGAATGTTGACAAAACAAATTATATGTTATTTACAAATCTCAAACTAAAAAAAGATAAAATTCCAAAAATCTACATAAACAAAAAAGAAATTGAGGAGGCCCTATTTGCCAAATTCTTGGGAGTATATTTGGATAAACATTTGACCTGGGCCAAACAAATCGAGACGGTAACAGCAAAGGTGGCAAGAGGCATAGGTGTCATACAAAGACTAAAACCTTACATGACACCAGCTACAATTAAAACTCTATACTGCACCGTTGTTCTTCCACACCTCACCTACTGTAATGCTATCTGGACGAATACTAACAAAAACAACCTAACAAAACTACAAAGTCTACAGAAAAAGGCACTAAGACTCTTTTCTAAACCAGCAAAGGGCCAGAATATATTCAAGTCAGAAAAACTATTAAAACTAAAGGACATAGGCAAACCACAGATGTACACCATTGTAAAGGAGTTTCACCACAATACATTACCACAATCCATAGCCTCCAATTTCACACTAAGCACCGACATCCACAAACACAACACTGGGACAAAACACAATTTACACACTCAATTTACACGAACAGAAATAGGAAAACAACGAATTACAATAGCAGCCACAAAACTATGGAACAGCACCAGTACAAAAATATGCGATAGTATATTAAACCTGAAATCCTTTAAGAAGATTGCCAGGGAATCTATGATCGACAAATACTAAATTAATATATGTATACCTGATGGTCACAGATTCTCTGCTAATTAATAATAATACACAAGTCTAAGACATTCCACCACCACCACCACCACTATAGATAAACTAACCTAACCTAATAATTGAAGTAATAAGTCTAAACACAAACATACTTCACAGTTTACTTTCACTACTACTACTACTACTACTACTACTACTACTACTACTACTACTACTACTACTACTACTACTACTACTACTACTACTACTACTACTACTACTACTACTACTACACTTAAATAGCCCACATACGATCAACGCATCTAGCGATTCTTAACAACTCCAACTATCTGAACTTTATATTACCCCACCATCAGTAGCATACAAAAGTCCTATATAATAATAAACCACTCCAAACTAAATTTAAATAAAATGAGATAATGATGTAATTAGGGAGTATATGTATAATATATGTTTATTTAAGTCAGTAAATATGTGTGTGTGTGTGTGTATCTAAATATAAATGCCATAAATATGTGTTTGAATGTCGTGTGTTTTATGTTTGTGCACATAGTGGCATATATCTATGTAAACATCAAAGAAGGGACAGCCCTACCCACCCACCGCTTAATGGAAGACATATATATCAAATACATGTATATATGACATATATATCAAAGTTTATGTCTGGACTCCACAAAACATACCAAAATAGTTCTGGACTTCCTATTATTGGCCCTGATATCTCTAAAAACAATGATTTTAACCAAGTTATATGTATTTGAACCATTTTAGACCTTCATGTTTCTAGCTTAGACTCCCAATAGTATTACCCAAAAAGTCCCAGACTTCCTGTATTTAGAAGTTTGTTGAAACCCTGCTATGTGTGTATGTATGTATGTGTATGTTTGTATGTATTTTTATTTTTATTTTTTTTATTGACGTACTGGCAACGTGCGGCTTCAATTTCCATGTGCTAACTTAGCCGACAGTCTAATTTGTTGATCACCATCTTCCGGTTGGGGGAATCGAACCGCCATTCTGCAACTCCGCATAGCATCAGCAACCAGGCATCTTTCCACTGGACCACCGCACCAAGACTAAAAAGTCAAGGATTGGCCGACCAGCTTTCACATGTCTGATATACTGACACACTGACGATTCATATGGGACTATCTGTGGATGCACCTGCCACAATTCAATCCTAGGCTTTTAGGCCTATTGTACTCTGACTCCAGCACGGCTCTGGCAGTATATGTTATGTATGTATGTATGTATTGTACATTATAAGTCTGAGGCGAGACTCATATCCTTTCTAACCGAAAATCTGTATGGCTAATAAAATCCCCAAAATAGGTTAATTTACTGGCTAATAATCCCAGAAAGGTAGTCAAGTCCCTGTATAGGTTTTCATATCAAGGTAGCGTTTTAGCATTCTGTCACTGTGCCACTATCTTGTGTGTCATATATATGTTAATGTATAAATGTTTTGTAATGTGTGTAAGGAGTCCACCACTCAATAGGCCATGCCTTTGATGGACTGCCTGTTTAGATTCTATTTACATGTATAGAAAAACCATGAAATAAAGCAACTTTGTACTTGAACTTGAACTTGTTCGATTGCAGGACTGCCACAACTATGCTAATACAGCGCTTCTCCGTATAGCGGAGGAAATTACAATATCATCATTACCATCATCTGGCACAGCGCAAGAAGATGGGAAGCATGTTATTCTAGTGTGCCATTTCCTTGCAGATGTACGTACTCAGCATATCAGCGACCTACCCAGTGCCACAAAATCACCAGGGTGTGATGCTCTCCTATCACACAACAGAATTCAAAATTCAAAATTCTAAGTTACTTTATTTCATGATTATTTTATACATATACATTCTTAGGAGTGCTTATGATTTAACTGTGGACCCTATTACTTAGCCTCTATGTTCACCTCAACTTGTGTGTATGTTTCACGTTCCTGTATTCCAGGTTTCCGATATTCTGGCGTGAACTTATTTCCCAGGATCTATTAAGGGCTACTTCAAAAGCAAAGACAGTTTTTCATCTTGATCCTGATTACTTATGCTAGCAGAAGAAGCCAAGAAAACGTCTGGTAGGTTCTTGAATCTTCAATCATGCAATATCAATAAGCCACACCATATATGGACCCCAGTCGCTTCAGATGTCTTAAATATTGACCGTGCATGTATGAAAGTTAAAATGCTCACTGGATCGTACATGCTGTAAGCCAATAGAGCATGCTTCAACGAGAATGGGGTGGATCCAACATGTATCTTATGTACTAATGACCCAGAACATTGCGAGCATTTTCTCTGTAGCTGCAGTAAATTCTCATCAGAAATGGAAGTGTGTTAACAGATGATAGAGATCCTCATACAACATAATGAAGGTGTCCTAGCGCACAAGATTCAAATTACAAACAAAGTCTTTCTGCAGATCCTGTCAGATGCAATGTTCCTAATAGATGACAAGTTGCCCGAACACAACATGCTATTAGCTGCAATAGAAGCAACATCAAGACGATATATTCATAAAATACACCAATTACGTCCTTTTTTCTCACATCACTTTGTAAATATTGTAGCGAATGCACGCAATGATGACTATGCTGCATGTGACTGTCATTGTCGGCCACAGAGGGTGGCACTGAGGCGCCTGGCAGTGGGCCGTCGTAGGCCTCTGTGTCGAGCAGGCGCTCGATCAGGTTGGTGCACCTGCAGCTCCCCAAGCTGCCGCATCTGCTCAGCCTGCCCCTCAACCAGCCTCTGCAGGTGGGACATGAGACCGTCTTCGCTGGTCACCACAGGAGATGCGTCATGACCGTATCTGGTCTGAGTGTTACCCAGATGTCGATAGAGGGTTTCTCTTGCTTCCAGGCTATGTGGACTTGTGTCATGGTGGGTTGTGCACACGTCCGTACTTATAATTCGAGGTACTGGCAGCATTAGAGAACCCGTACGAGAGTATGAAGACTCTGCACGGGCCTCTTAAAGTTCCCCGTCATTACCACCGTTATTGTGTAGGGCAAAGCCCACAAAGATATGCTCACTCACGTGCATCTGAAGCCATAAAGAATCTTATAAATTGTCAAAAGGTGCGTGTTGGCGCAAGATGTTGAATGCATAATTGGCATCCGCCTCGCTATCAGTCTCATCTGCACTTCCACTTCTATTTGTGGCGAACTGCACGGTGTGCTCTACATGTATTTAACCTCCGAGGTCTCTGACTGCGAACTCAGTCAGTGGTGTGAGCATAGTTAGTGGCACTGGTGCTGACATGGTTTCTGGGACTGGTGATGCCCTGGAATCGGCTGGTGTCACTGGCATACTATGTTCCATGTTCATAGACTGATAGCGTGTGTGTGTCTGGTACTACTGGTATTTTCTATGTTCTTTATCTAACACAAGAGTGATTTGCTGTGCGTTAGAGTGTCAAAACTTGGCCAAAAGGGACTTAGAATTCCTATCAGTTATTTGCTTCTAGAATTTCTAAATGTTTGGCAGCTCCACATCGGGCGCCATTTGTAGCACCGATATGTGAGTGTCCAGAATTGGGAGAATTTCTAAGTGCCAAGCGTAACTTACAAAACTACTTGGCAGACCAGTGTCTAATTTGACTATGTCCTACAGGCATATTTTCAAGCACTTTCAGGTGTAAGAGATAATAGATAAATGGTCTGAGATTGTGTAAGTAACTTGTACAATCCAAACAATCAAACAGACAGAAATCAACGACTTAAAGAGGGTTAGATTAGCATCATTTTGATGCTTTAGACTATCTTAGTCGCATGGCTCGTGCAGGTCCCTCTGTGGTTGGTAACTGGGGTCGCATTACTTAAATTTTGTTAGAGCATACAAAAACTGCAATGCGGATGTGGTGGCTAGTACCCCAGAGATGTGTGCTCAAAACTGAAGGGCACTATAGTAGGCTATAGGGAGCCTGTTATACGGTAAGCAGTTACCCATGACTCGCTTATCTCAGACCAGGTACCTCACCACCACCTTTTCTCTCCCGACTGCTCTCGATTCTAATTTTTCAGCCCCTTTTATACTACTCATGACGTCACAGCTGGAGCGCCACAGCCAATCAGCGAGCGGGCTACAGAGGCAGGGAAGCGATCACGTGATGCACTATCGTACCCATGCACTAAGTACATGCATGCGCTAATTCGATGGAGAAGTATATTTTGAAAGGAATTTGCTGGTTCATTTAAGGATAACTCGGCCATCTCTGGACCGATTTTAAAATGGTAAAAAGATCTGGAATCATCATTTGTTTCTGGTCATGGTAGATACCAAGACCCACGATGAAAGTATAAATTTAAAGAATTACATGTACCAACTCGGTACAAAATATGATGCTTTTTGTCTCCAATGAGCAATCTCCGACGCCTGCACATGCGCGCTAGGCGATCTCACGGACTTAGTTGTTTTACGAACCTCTCCTATATGGCTTTATATGTGCATACTGTCCTACCCAGGGGGCATGCTTGGAACGTACCCGGTCCAGCCGTTCCATACCCAGATGGGCTGGGACGGTTCGTACCTGACCGGTCGATCGGTGCTACAACCATGCAGCGAACAAGCAAAAGAAGAAAAAGAGAGAGAATTTTATGTATTTTTCCTCCCATCTTTTAATGTAACACGCAAAACTGAAGTTGTCGAAATTAATAATTTACACAACTTTTTTAAGTTTTTCGCGCTTTTAAAAAGCGGAATTTCACGGCAGGTGAGTTTGGAAGATATGCTTTATGAAGCAAAACGCTACAATATAAGTTGGTAATAATTGTGTTTGGTATATAAAACTTGTTGTTCTGAAAATCGGAAATCAAAAGGAAACTTAGAAAAAAAAGAGAATGCAATATTGGGGCCCTGACGGATCTTACTCTCATGCAGTATTTGGCTACAATAATATTTAACACAGGGTAGCATACGCTTGCATAATTTGGTGTATATGGTTAATTATCTTTAAGACACGATTTGTAAAGAGAATCGTGTGGGCTCTGTAAAGCCAACAAACTGGGCACGTTTAAGAAGTAACAGCATGTTAATTGAATGCCAATGCGGTAGAGCATGTGAGATGTGACGTGTGTAAGAAACGTCAATATTTCTCATATTACTGGGAGGTACATGTGTTGGAGAAACCCAACACATGTCCTCGTCATGACTTTACATCGGAATGCGAAAAGTAAAGTGATGTGTTTGGCCACATATAGTAATGGTGACTGGCACCTCCATAGAGTTGGTTACCATGCCCCTGTCCACAGCGTTGCCATGTACTAATGACGCCAAGATATTGGCATGGGTCATGATGATCCTAGGAGGTGCTGGTGGTGATGAAGAGATTGTCACCACCGGTGCACTAACAGAGACTTGCGCAGATTGAAGTGAAACAGAGGCTTTCTTTGGCGTAGCATGGGCATAGTCGTCCCCTTGACTCTGCCAAAGGATAACAGCGACGCCAGTATAGCAGTTTTTCTTTTTCTGGCGAGATAACAGCCCTGGTTTTTAGTCAATGTTAATGGAAGTTATGTGTCGGCCCGTAATAATAATAATAATGTAGTAGGGTCAATCCTGTTAAGGAAGTGAGCATAACGAGTGGGTACTATTCTCTGACGACTTGGGTTATGCCGTAAGATAGAGGTTTCATTTGTCTGAGTTTCTAATAGTGTACAAGCCTGTGAGGTACTTGTAGCTTCCGAAAGTTCATTGTCCGTTACGGCGACAGCGGTAAGTTTATTAGCTAGGTGATTACTGGTGGTAGCTGGCGTCATACCTATTGCTGGAGCATTGGTATGTAATGCACTGTAGTCGTCAGGACTGGCAGGTGGCATTAGTGGTTAGATCCACTGTGTCGGTCTAGGTGGCCATATTACGCATTAAATCATCTATGGTAGTAGATTCTTCTTGTTCTCCATGATGTTTCAACCTGTCAAAGTGAAGAACTGCACATTACAGCCAGATTGGTCAGAGCATAGGTAACATCCAGTAGATGCTGCGTAATGCGCCATGGCCCCTTCCATTTGTATTGGAGTTTTGGAGTCCAGCCATTTGTACATCTGTGGTCTTATATACTGATAACATGTCCCAGAAAGTTCACACTTTCTTTGAGCAGATGACATTTACCAGGCTTGAGTTTGATATTGGCAATGGCAAATCTATCCAGTACTAGCTGTAGGTTTTGCGCTGCATCCTCGAAATGCCTTCCAAAGACTATGACGTCGTCTAAGTAACATAGACAGAGTTGCCACTGGGGTTGCGTCAGAACGTATTCCATTAGTCTTTCAAAGGTGCTAGGAACGTTAAACAGGCCAAATGGTAATTTTCGAAACTGAAACAGGCCATCTCTACAGCAAAAGGCTGTCTTCTCTTTGTTAGACGCTTCCATGGCCACTTGCCAGTATCCACTCGCTAAGTCAAGAGTGGAAAACCACTGATCGCCCACAAGGGAGTCCAGGGCTTGGTCAATGCATGGTAATGGAATGACTAGGTTATCGAGCCAGTCATCCCAGTGGTAGATTCTTGGAAATAGTCTCCTTCCTGTCTTCAAATGGACTCAATCCCTGACCAGCTGGTCTTTGACCGACGAGTGTTCGGGGGCTACAGGGATATAGCATGAACATGCTTATCATATTTACATAATTGCCTTAACTTAGCCTTAATGTAGTGTTGGATCATCCTCAATAGGCTATTTTTTGCTTTGTTCCTTTTGTATGATTATTTTATTTATTTTTATTCTGATAACATTACGTGTTATACTTTACATATATTCAGATATTATTGCTCACCGTACTGGGTGCAATCCATAGCTTATCTACTATCTGTCTACTATTGCAATTGCACCGTTAAAATCCCACAATCACCACCACTATCCACCCACAAACTCAGAATTAAGATCCCCCAACGAATCCATTACAGACATAATACATATAAATTTTGTAAATGCCAAGATGAGGAAATTACTTCTGGTAGCTCATTCACCCAATCTTACCCCCACCCTAGTAATTTGTCCTCCTGTATTTTTCACTTAACATGCCAACCAAATTCCCCTGCTCATCCCGCATGAAACCTGTTAAAAATAATCAAAAAGCCTTATTATGAGATTTGTGTAGCATGTGGGTTCACCTAAGATGTTCTAAACTAACCTCTACCGATTATTCTCAACTTGAGTCAGATGACCAACCTTGGTGGTGTCTAAACTGCAACAAATCAATATTCCAATATAACCACATTAATGACGACACTGACTATACACTTGCAATCATGAATCCACATGTCGAATTCAACTACACAGAGAATATACAAGATCTCATCCTAAGCCCCTTCAAACTAAACACAGACACACATAGTGACATCAATCCAAAAGATGCTAGAACCGACCTAAATATACCTCCACAAACCTGTAGCTACACACTTCTAAGTACATTTAATAAATAGCAAGGAAAGCATTATACCCTCTCACTCATGCACACAAACACCCAGTCGATACTGAAGAACAATGACAAGTTAAATAATTTTTTAGACATGAGTGCACATGAGTTTGAGATTATTGGAGTTACGGAGACATGGCTAAAACTAAACTCACCTATTACTCTAGTTAACAAGAACAACTATACCTTTATGGAAAAGCACAGAACTGAAAAAATTAACAAGGATGGTGGTGGTGTAGGCATGTACATAAAAGACAGCATCCAGTTCACTGAACGTTAAAATCTTTCTATAATCGAAGAATACATTGAGACCATATTCATTGAAATGCCACAGCAAAAAGGTAAAAACAAAATTATTGGTACAATCTATAGGCCTCCTAACAGTGATAACAAACAATTCATCGAATCTTTAAGCAAAATTCTCGATATTATTCAAGGGGAAAACAAGGTAGCCTACCTGATGGATGATTTCAACATTGACCTGCAGCAACAAAAATGTTGTCATACAAAAGAGTTTATCAATCTACTAAATACCTACTTCTATTATCCAACAATAACCAAGCCAACCAGAATAACTGAATCTACAGCAACCGTCATTGACAACATATTCTGCAATAACATTAAACACAATATTAGTAAAAATCAAGTCAGAATTTTTGTAACTGATATCGCAGACCACTTACCTATATTTCTTCTAGAAAACAACAAACATAAATTTGAGCAGGAAAATTTAACATGCAGAAATTACTGCCAGGTCAACATTGAAAAATTCAAAAGGTCCATGGCAGAGACGGACTGGGGCTCAATAACAAACATACAGTCTTGTGAGCATGCTTACAACAAATTTCATGACATATGCACATATATTTTTTTATCAAAGATTCGCAATGAAAGAAAATAGAAGATATAAGCACAACCCAACTAAACCATGGCATATAAACGGACTAATAGCTGCCTGCCACAAGAAACACAAACTCTACTTAACATTTATTAAGTGTAAAACTAAACAAAATGATATCCAATTAAAAAAATATAGAAACAAATTAAACCAAATCATCAAAACAGCCAAGAAAACATACTATCAGAGTAAATTCGAACAGTCAAAAAATTATATAAAGGAAACATGGAAACCATCAAATCGCTTCTAAATAAGACCAACAGGGCACAACAGACACAATTTCTTTGTGACAACAAAATCATCACGGATAAATTTGAAATGGCCAATGGATTCAATAATTAATTCGTAAATATAGGACCACAACTTTCGAACAAAATGCAAGCAAATTCCAATAAAAAATTTACTGATTTCCTTGCAGGCAGCTATCAATCATTGTTCCTTTTCTAATCCTACTAACACGGAAGAAACTTTTACTATACTAAACACATTTAACCCATCAAAAAGTGCTGGCATCGATGGCTTTAAGTGGCGTATATACAAAAACTGTGCTGTGGATATTCTCATCCCACTAAGCCACATTTGCAATCTTTCTTTAACACAAGGCACTTTACCAGCAAAATTAAAAATTGCACATGTTACACCCATATACAAAGCCAAGGATTAAACTAATTTCTCAAACTACAGGCCAGTCTCCATACTTCCACTCTTCTCCAAAGCTACAAGTTACCTAGACAAAAAGTCAATTCTATACAGTTCACAATATGGATTTCGCGAAAAACACTCAACAAGGCATGCAATAATCGAAATGACTGAAAATATTATTGAATCACTGGAAAATAAACAAAGCATAGTAGGCATCTTATTAGACAAACTTGTCTATTATGGTATAAGAGGTAGTGTGCACTCACATGGTTTCAGAGTTATCTAAGTGAAAGAACTCAATGTGTGCAATATAATGAGGTATGCTCTGAAAACAGGCAATGAACATGTGGTGTTCCCCAGGGATCTATTCTTGGCCCCCTGTTGTTCCTCTTATATATGATGTGCTGAAACGTCATGCCTTCAATGTTGATTTGCACGAGCGCAAAGCCAAGACACCGCATTTCTTCATGCACTATAACATCAGAGTCTTGTAACTCTGACTGGTATAGATCTAGGTGCGTTCTGTTTGCTTGATTTCCCTTCTTTGGCAGAGGAACTCTGTTTTTCTAGAGTCTGCTTTTCTAGCAAACCTACCAGCCTCTCCAGCGCCACATGCTGGTGCTTTCTGTGGTGATTGGAACGTCAGTGATCGCATGTACAGGGTGATATTGGTCCATGAGCGTTATGCATTCATGGGAAAGGTATCCCACAATACTGATTGTTGCATTATTTGCAGAATTGAGGGAACTTAGATTCACTTGGTATAGTCTGTCTTTCACATCTGGTGTGTTTGACAGCGACTCAATGAACGCATCTACACAAATGGATTCTGCTGATGCGCCATCAAGTGCTGGGTGTGCACACATTACTAACCTACATATGTCTTGTGCCAATTCTTGCAAAGTTTGTTTATTTCTGTGGTGCAATGAATGCAGCTGTATTTTGGTTTGTTTCCTCCTCGGCCGGATCGCCAAAGCATAAAGCATCGATAGGAGGTACAGTAGAATGAGGGGACATCAGTAAGTACCCTAAGTGCCTTGCCAGTGAGGTTGGCCGCTGGGTGCGCACCCTTCTCGTCATCATCCCAGGTGTTCAAGTCAGCAATTACTTCACGTTGACTGAGATAGTCTGACCAGCTAATTTCACCATTAAAGTTTGGTGGGCGCACAGATTTATTGGTAGCATTCATACGCACAGTGTGTGGTGTTGGCAGGGAAGTATGTGAGCCATCTACGCCCAGCGTACTATAGCTGGGCGCTGGATAACTTGGCGACTCACCCCTTTACTGATTTGACTAATAGGTTACAGCAATTGTCACTCAATGCCAGAACTGTTATCTCAGGAAATGATGTTCTAGCAAATGCAGGGTCAACTAAAGAACAACACCATGACCGCTGCACACTCAGAGGTCAATCAAGCATTAAAGTAAAAATGGAGAGATGAGCATCCAGAACATGAATCAGCAGCCATCCATAATCAGCTGTTCAGAAGAGAACAAGTGATACTCTTTCGTCTCCGTTCATGACACTGCAGGCTGCATGCTCACATTTACAATAAGCTGAAGATTGGCACATCTTACAGGATTGCCCAAGTTTCAATCAGCAGCGGCACAGCTACTGGCCATCAACACCATCCCTCAATGACAAGCTGTACAGGGATACAGACAACCTGGCTATCACAGCCAGCTTCATTCAGATGTGCGACATTCTAATGTAGTCAAATGTGAACGTAAGAAGAAGAAGAAGAAATAGAATCCTTTTCCTGATTTAGGGGGCCAGCCATGATGTACAACGTTTCCACCAGTCCACGAACTCCTGTGCCTGGCACAGTGAGGGGGACTTCTGGGTTAGAACATGTTGCGTGCCGTATGGGTTGCAACACGTCTAAATTTCAACTGCTGACACTTTACTGATGTGCCTTCGAGGCTAGAAAAATTGCCATTTGGATGCGTGCATCTTCATAGTTATAGTTATTTTCTCTGGGAACTTGTCCTGACTGCTCTGGAACAGCATGTGGTTGTCGGTGATTGGAACTTGAAAAATTCTCCAAGTGGTTGGCAGGCCCACATCGGGTGCCAGTTGTAGTGAATGAGCGTGACGAATACTGCGCTGGCCGCCGACTCATAATCAGCCGCAGAGGGTGGCGCCGAGGCACAGGGAAGTGCACCGTCGTGGGCCTCTGCATAAGCTCCCAGAGCTGCCGCATCTGCTCCGCCTGTCCCTCACTCAACCCACCTTTGCAGGTGGGACATGAGACCATGTTTGCCAGTCACCACACGAGATGTGTTGCGACTGTATCTGGTCTGAGTGTTACCCGGACCTGGATAGAGGGTTTCTCTTGCTTCCAGGCTATGTAGATTTGTGTCGTGGTGGGTCATGCGCACGTCCATACTTATAATTCGAGGTGCTGGCAGCATTATAGAACCTGTATGAGAGTATGAAGACTCTGCACGGGCCTCTTGAAGTTCTCCATCATTACCACTGTTATTGCATAGGGCAAAGCCCGCAAAGATATGCTCACTGGCATGCATAAATGGGGCCATGTGACCATTGCCGCCGAGATTGAACCTCACTGTCTCGTCCCAACTGTTCATGTCACCGGTATGTCGGTCCATTAACTAAAAAGTCTGGACATGATGATAAGATTAAAAAGTCAGAATAATAACTATACAGACAATGCTACTCGTTTGACAGTAAATTAGCAAAATAATACAGTACATAGAGCCACTTGGTGTTCTTTCTACATGGTCTCGCCGAAGGTACCACACAGATTCGTAAATCCGCAGAGGTATCCCCGCAAGGGAGCATCGCAACGAGGCCACTTGAGTAGTTTAATATAAACCAATTATACCCGTAACACACAAAATTTTATTGTTGCCAGAGGAAAGTGCCTTTATTGTTGCCAGAGGAAAGTGCCTCGCTCAGGCCTCTGTCACAGGAAAATGCCTTCAACGCTGAAGCGGAGGAAAAGAGCTGGCAAAAAGGGCCACTCTTTTGCTCAAACAAAAAAGCTAAGTGCTGGTCAATCCTAGTGAAGCCATAATTAATGTGATGCACACTGGTTTACGTGAAGACGGCTCGGACGATTTCCGAAGAATGCATCGGTCACAGTCTTATGTAGGTCCAAAGATACTGTATTGGTACTTGCCGCTTTATTTATGCGGGCCTTCTGCTACAGTCTAACCTAACCTTTAGTTGTTAGCTATGATTCCAAGCTTTGGCCGCTAGTGGCAGGGATTCCTAGCTATCTTTAGACACATATATCTAACTGGCGAAGATGCCCAGCTTCCCGAATCTCACCCCGCATATCATCTTTCTCAGAAAGACAGCATGCGTACATGCTATGGAGCAATAGCTTCTGAATCATATGATGATCCGGTCACCATTCCACCACAACCCCATATAACATCACTAGGACAACTTACAGTTCACACAAGCAATTTAGAAAGTGCAATATTATTTATGGTGGGGAGTAAGAGACAGATATCCATCTCTAGTGACCTTCCTCTGAGGGCGTGGTGGGTTCTAATACCTCACCCAGTCACTACATGAGTTGGATGGAGATCTCCCTCTCGTCCGTCACCCGTGTGTTATGGAATTAACATGTTACTTGTCATTAGGCTTAAGTTCCAGAATGCCCAGAGATGCACTGCAGACCGGTCTAAGATATAATATAATTTCTTTTCGCAGTGCTTCCTACATTGGCGGGGGGGGGGGGGATCTAAAGGTATCCG
>JAVVLW010003070.1:0-26552 GCA_034401795.1 Chaetoderma sp. LZ-2023a | reverse complement strand
CGCATGACACGTGTGTTGTATTAAACAATGCTAGCAGAGCCCGTGAAAGCGATGTCATAGCTGAAGTAGGACAGAGGGTTCATGTAAATGTCGACGGGAGTTCATTGATCCCAAGCGGATTGCCCGTGACGCAGAGAAAATTGAACAATCTCCGCCACCCATGCGAACACTCCGTTCAGAAAGTCCAACATTCAATTTTAGTGAACATTGTTTGCTATGCGGATACCCTGCAAAAATTCAAGATGGAAAGAAACGTGGCTATGATATTTATCCAGTAAGTACTCATGGCTTTCAATGTAGTATCGCCGAGGCCTGTGAGCAGAGAAAAGACGAATGGGGCAAACTTGTAGCTGGGCGGCTTGCCTTCACGCCGGATTTATGCGTTGTCAATGCAGTATACCATCAAAGCTGCAGCGTAAATTTTCGAACCATGAAAAATATCCCTCAGCTGCACTCATCTTGCTCATCCCAAAAACATGGAAGGCCAGAAGACTTGGACAGAGTAAGAGCATTTAGTGCGACAATGGCATTGCTTGAAAATAATGATGATGAGCAGCTGACCCTGCACGACCTCGTTAATAAAATGCAAGAGTATCTCGATGATAAAGAGAATAAAGCATACAGTACAAAATACATGCAGGATAAAATAAAAGATAATTATGGCGATGAAATATTTATTAGCACTGTGAATGGTAAGCCAAACGTTGTTACCTTTCGTTCTAAAGCATCTACTATTTTGACTGACTTCTATAAGGAACAGAAGAGAAAAGGATTCCAAATCAGAGAGCATGCTAATCATCCAGACAGCTGCCAAACTGCTTAGACACGATATTAAGTTAATTGATTCAAGCACATCATCTGAAAGCTATCCATCATGGGAGCAAATGAGCGACCCAGTAAAGGCATTGAATTATTTACCAGAGACACTGCGGGAATTATTGCGGATTTTGTTTACTGGAAAAGACACAGAAATGAAACAGGCATCAGATGGACAGGCTATTATGCAAGGAACTCGTCCTAGAGTTATTTTGGCACCTTTTGCAGTTCGGGCTGTCATGTGAGATGCACCATAAATTTGGATCTAGATTTATTGTTGACACCTTGTACAAGCACGGATTTGGATGTTCATACGCGGAGATACAGAGGTTTGAGCGCAGTGCATCACTTCATGGTGGAGATCTACCACAGCCATTATCAGGCGAGTTCATTCAGTTTGTTGCCGACAATGTGGATCACAATATTTGCACAATAGATGGGCATAATACATTTCATGGAATGGGAATCATTGCATCTGTTACACCAGGAAACCTTTCGTGCAAACTTATTCCAAGGATAAATGTAACATGTGAAGATATCAAGCAAGTTGGCAAGATCTGTATCAGGAACTTTGAGTCTCAGCATACCAGGAACTTCCCATTGACCTTTAAGGAGTTAACTGCGATGGAACAAACAGACCCAACAGCTGACATTGACATCCTCTGGGATTTCTCTTTGTTTCTGCGTTCAAGGAGACAGTCATGGTCTGGCATGATGCAAACTGTTCACCAAGGAGTTTATCCAGGTAAATCGTCTGTTATTTTCCTTCCGATGATAGATCTAGAGCCAAGTAACATGACCCTGCATCTTTTCCACTTTGACTTATGTTTGTGAACAGGCAAACCGATACCATGTTGCACCCGTGATTACATTTGATCAGCCCTTATTTTGGAAAGCTATGACTATCATAGAGATTGAGCCGAGCTGGAGTCCATTAAAGCAAATTATTCTAAGACTCGGAGGTCTTCATATGGAGATGAGCTTCCTTGGCTGCATTGGTCACTTAATGGCAGGAAGCGGTCTTGCGCCTATTCTAGAGGTAGTCTACGCTGAGAATGCTGTCAAACACATTCTTAGTGGAAAGGCAATTTCTCGAGCAGTTCAAGGACACCTCATGGTTTTTGCTTCTCTCAGTACAATCTTGATTGCAAATGCATACAACCTACCACTACCTACAATTGTAGATGCTGAAGTTGACACAGTAGAATATTCCGCTGCAATGCATTCAAAAGAATTGTTTGACAATGATGATAATGTTGCAGGACATGAAACGATTGAAAGTTCCCTAAATAAAAGTCTGGTTAAAGTTGGAGAGCTCTATGATGACATTATCAAAAATCTGTATGTAGCTACAAGATTGTCCTCAGAAAATGCATTACATGATGTCAAGGACAAACTAGACTCAGAGAAGGTGGTCATGAAAGATAAGAGGACTGCACGACTCTGGCTTTTGTATATGGAGTTGGTTGACATTCTGCGCAAATTCATTAAGGCAGAACGAACTGGTTGATTGGAACATGCACCTTCAGACCGTTCGTGAGATGCGTCCATATTTTGCAGCCGCTGGGCATAATCTGTACGCCAAGTCTGCATATGTATATTTACAAAAGATGTTAGAAATACCTGAAAGTCATCCAGATATACACACCAGCTTCCTCAATGGTCATCATGTCATTCATCGAAGTGATAGGTATTGGGCAGGGTTATCTACTGATCTAGTTATTGAGCAGGTCCTTATGAGAAGTGTAAAGTCAAGTGGTGGTCTAACACGAGGTCGTGGAATGACAGAACTTCAGCGTCTTGTTTGGTTGTTGTCTATGCCCGCATGTGCAGATGTGTGTAATGCAATGCAAGAGCTCTCTGGGGTAAACTGTGATTCAAGTGAACAACACAAAGATTCCACACAATCTCGAATAAAGCGTGATATGGATGATACTTACAAAATTCTCAAAATCCTTAGTGAACTGAATCCATTTGGACCAGACCCTTCTCTTAGAGGACTTGTTAGTGGATTGTCTGCACATGAATCAGTCAATGTTGACGATGCTAAAGATATTGGAGAATCAATTATTAATTTGATGTGTGGCCAATGTGTATCAAGCATTTCGTTCCAGAGAAAGAGACAAGCTATTACCTTAGCATCCAAAACATCTCTCAAGATTGATGATGAATGTGTACAAATTGATCCACAACTCCTATTTCAAAGACTCAGTTTAATTGCTACAAATGGATCAAAAGGGAATCCATCATCTTATTTTGAGTATGAGTTGTGCACTCTTTGATAATTCATCTCTTCCATGGGAAGCAAATAAGACGGCACTTGCTGATGCATTGTGGAAATTAATTCAAAATGAAGATGCAGTCCTTCCAGATTCTGTCCACTATGTGCTTGATGGAGGAGCTCTATTACACCGTGTTCCATGGCAGCGTGGAGAGACATTTGCAAATGTTTGTCAAAGATATGTAAAATATTGCATAAGCAAATATGGAAAGGCTACAGTAGTTTTTGATGGTTATGACCAAGGCCCAGACATAAAAGATGTAACACATAAGAGGCGAACTCGTGGATCAGGCGCAACTGTTGTACTGACTCCGCAAACAGTTTGTAACTCTGAGTAAGCCTGATTTTCTTAGTAACAAGCAGAACAAACATCGGTTCATATCAATCTTAAGTTCATCTCTCGAACAGGCTGGATGCTTAACGATAAAGGCAAGCGGTGATGCTGATGTCTTAATTACGCAAACGGCTAGCTTGGTTTCAAAGTCAACAAATACTGCTCTTGTTGGAGACGATACCGACCTACTGGTGTTGCTTCTATACCATACTGATATGAATGGCTGTCAGCTATTTTTCAGACCAGAGCCAAAGCAAAATGCAAAGAAACCCCGACTGGAATATCAAAATGGCAAAGGAAAAACTCGGGTTCTGTTTGTGCTCACAGCTGTTATTTATCCATGCTATCCTTGGCTGTGACTCAACATCTAGGCTTTATGGAATTGGAAAATCTGCATCCCTTAGCAAAATCCAGTGCTGCAAAGAACTCTCTCAAATTGCTGAAGTGTTTACAATGAGTAATGCGAATAAAGATGACGTGATAAAAGCAGGTGAGAAGGCAATGCTTATTCTATACAATGGCACTTCAATGGATAGTCTAGTTGCTTTGCGGTACAAGCGATTCAGGGAGAAGGTTGCAAAAAGTTCCAAGTATGTTGAAGCACGAGATTTACCACCAACACCCGCATCCGCAAAGTTTCACAGTCTTCGCGTGTACTACCAAATTCAAGTTTGGAGAGGAGATGCTGGAGATATGGATCCAACAGAATGGGGCTGGAAAGTTCTCAACCACCAAATGCTGCCTGTTAAGACTGACATGCTGGCAGCACCTGACGATTTACTGTATTCATTTAGATGCAGCTGCAAAACTAGCTCTGAATCAAAGAGATGCACCTGTAGAAAACATGGGCTCAGCTGCACATCCGCCTGCGAAGACTGTAAGGGTCTCAGTTGCTCGAATTCAATAACGCTCATTGAGGAAGATGACTTGGATAATTGATGCAAGATGAAATTAGTAGAAATCAGGTAACTATGCCATACTATTTCATCTTAGCTTAGCTTAGAAACACACAATACTGTGACATAATAAAATATAATATGTATTGTATCAATATCAATGATAGTATTAGGTAAATTCATGCAAGTGGCATAACACAATACATTTAATTTGTGGAGAATATGTCAATCGTATTCATTTATTACTAAAAAAGTCCAAAAATACCCAGTCACAGCATATATTACATACCGGTTTTAAAGAAATAAAGAAAAATGGATTTTTCATGTGAAATGGCCCAAATCTGGTAATAATTATGCAAATTTTACCCTTTCCCCTATTGGAATTTTGGAGGACTTTTGATATGTTGTACATGATGGCGCCCTATACACTGGGCGAGGTAAAAAAAATTCTGTTGCAATTTGTTCCGGGTTAAAATATTTTTGGCCTAGATTGACTGGACTATAGAGATATACAGTAACCGATTGTGGAATGAACTATTATCATCATGCTAGTTTCTGAGATTTTATATTTATTTAACAAACCTAAGTTACCTGTACTTAGAGATTCTGCCTGGACTGTAATGCTTTGGCATGTTATCTGATGCTTAAGTATCTACCGATGCTGATAGCGATCAAGTATATTGTAATGTGTGACCAGTTGAGCCAAAATTGTTGTAACAAATAGATGGTGGATACTTTTGTTTTTGTCTTGGCTTTTGTGAAGAGCTTTCTCAAAATAATCACTAGTCTAATAGTGCCACTAAAAATAACTGACTGATAAAATTTGCAAGAAACCTGAACCATCAAAAATAAGAAGACAAAAGAAAAGGGACATAATTCTTAATTGAAATACTGAAACAAATTATCAAGCAGTTTGTGGCAGTCATAATCTTCAGATATGTCAACAAATGTCTGAAAATATGTGTTTTCATATTTTAGATACTTCTATGAATATGTCTTATATGCATGCTTACAATGGCCAATAATAGACTTGTTAATGTGTAGCCTGTATTTGTAGACTAGAGTAAGATAATGTCCTCTGATCGCAACACACCATTGACTGTCCGCTTGGCAATATTCCCCATGTTATTACAATTAACAATACACGATTCCTATGCACAATATTTACTCAACCAGGCACTGGAAATCATTTATAATGTACCTATTCGCTTAAATTTCTTGGAACTAATTTGATTGACAGGTTTTGCAACAAATTCCAATCAATTTATTTCAAACTAATTAGCCCAGATACTTGACAAGAATTTGTGAAAGGACTTGAGTGCTACTGGAAATAATATTGCTGCAAGATGTTGCTATCAACTACAGCAACAGCTTTCTCAAGATAACCACCAGAAATCTTGCTAAATGGATCGTGGCCCTTTGACACTCATATCAGCCAAAATGTCCTCTGCACTGGGCTTGAGAAATATCCATTTGCAGACTAAGAGAAGACAATTTTTGAAAATTTACCACGGTCATAACTGGCTCGAAACAAGCCAGTTATTCTAGTGGTAAATTATTTTTAAAAATAATCTCTTGGTCTGCAAATTGACATTTTCTGAGAAAATTGTAATTTTCTTGAAATAATTTAAGGCTTAGGGTTAAAATAGTCATGATTGGTTTGGAAAATCTAAATTTTCACTCAATGAATGTTTATTTGCAGGTCAAGAAAGCACTGTTTTGAAAATCGACTACTGCCAATGACTGGTCAGTCAGTCATCCATGTCAGTCATCGAATTTTGAATGATAGTCTTCTCTTGTCCCGCAAATGGACATCTTGAGTTCATTGCAGGGGCTGTTTTGACTGTCTTGACCATTTAAAGGTTAAAGTGGTAATTGGCCTTTCCATTTTTTAGCTATGCCCCGCCCATCACTAGCTAAGCTCCACCCACACCTCGCCGTGTTGGAATTGATCGATCCCCGAATGCCCTAGCTATCAATTTCCTGAAAACTATACAGGGAAGCTGTTGAATATTTTGTAACTAATTTGACTGGGTGCTGTTGCTGTCTATATTCAACAGAATATTTATTAAATAGTAAAAGCAAGCAATTTGTACAACAATGCATAGACCATCTTCAAATATGCGTTCGTGACGTACTTATCGACGCCATTCATGACATCATTCATTATGATGTCATTCTACACACCACACGGTTCATTATGACGTCATATGATAGGTGGGTACTCTGGAAAGGTGAATTGTGTTAAATTTCATCCAAAACATTGTAATATTGTCAAAGAAAATGTCTTTTCACTTCAAGAGTATACTTACCTCCCTAATACTTTTGATATTGCTAAATATTGGCTTTCACTCAATAAACACTCAGATTTAAAACAGTTAGGTGCCCCTACTGGGCAGGGAGTCAGAGCGTAGTCCTGGCGGATGCCAGCCCCACCACCCGCGCATGCGCAGACTAGCACTTCCTCTTTGCTAGATTATTGGCAGAGAGATCACACATGTCTTTTTGTGCAATAGCTTTTTCTTAATCTTAAACTGTTTAAGTGGTGTTATTTTGGAGTGATAGTCACTGATTTGGATGGCAGGAAGGATCACTTCGCCAAAGGGGGACTTAGGACCTTTAAATCAGGTGACTTCTAGTAAAATTAGCGAGTTTTTCTTCCCGGTGTATTGTGTTTCCGGGACTCGCGTTTACCGTGATAAGCGCCTTGGTTAGTTGGTTTATGTCAACTCGGTGCTACCTAATGACTAATTTCTCTTTCTGTTTATGTCCACAGTTCTGTATGACGCTAGGTGGTCGCATCACAGCAGCAGAGAGTTAGTTTTCTCTCCACCATGGTTCCATTTCCTACTAACACTGTTAGGTTATCTAACCAAATGAAAAATTAATGTCCAGTGAGTTGGAGGCCTAGTATAAAGGTCTTCTCACTTTGCCCTCTTGATCCAATTCCTTCCCCATGAGGTGGAGAGAGTTAAGAGGCGTGCAGATGGTGGAGTTCTCCGGTTCGTCACGTTGGATGGTTTGTCTATACAAAGTGTCAGGTATCTAGTTATTGATAATGTGGTGATGTTAATTATAGTAAGAAGCAAAGGGAGATAATTAACATTTTTGCCAGAAAAGAGTTATCTATATGTATCTGATGGTTGTGTAGTCGACGTATCCATTCAGCATACAATTCGTCCTTGCACTTGGATGTTTTGTTGGGATCGAATTTTTCCTGTCACGGGATTAATGACGTCATAATCAGCCTGGCTATGTATTTATCAGCAATTCAAGTCGCTATGCTGGTTTCTGATGTATATTGATCTTTATGATCGTTTTCCTTCTCGTTGAGTTGGTTTGAGTGTCTAAGCTTAACTAGTTTGCTCATACTCCTTGTCCTTTGCCCTGTTTCAGGGACCGGGTTGCGCGTCCTGTGGACGTTTTCTACCTGATAAGTTCTGGCCTCATCGTTGCTATCAATGTAGCCCTTGTGGTCCCTTGGTTAATTGTGACATATGTAAGCACTGGGGGGGGCGAGTTAATGTCCGAATTCTTGTGCTGCTTACAGGCGACGGACAAGGTGGTAGAGGAGGAGAAGAAGAAGAAGCGGAAACGAGAGGTTGTAAGTAGGAAGGGTAAGGGGAAGGTCTCGTCCGCGGTGGATATGGAGGCCTTCCGGACCGAGATGTTGGGAGAGATGAAGAGGACAATAAAGGATTTGGTTCCAGGGTTGCTTCGTGGCATGCTTCCTGGACCAAATCCTTTACTGTCCTCATCATCGGCTTCGGAGCAGGTAATCCCCGCCTCTGGATCGGTTTTCCTTAGACCGCTTCCGTTGTTCGACGATTCAGAGGTGGCCCCATTAGAGGGGGCGTTCCACGACCCTGGCAGCAGGCTTATTGCCGCGCCGATAGGGGACCGTGGACGGTTGTCGCTGGAACCCGCGGGCTGCTTATCAGTCCAGGGGTATCCGCACGCCGCGGTGGCCAGTACCTCCTATGGCACCGTTCCTGGTCAGCCCGGGTTAGCTCTCTTTGCTGACCCGGGGTCTAATCTTTCTGACCAGGGAGATGAGGATTACCTGCTAGGGTCGCCGTCTGACGACGTGGACATGGATGAAGACGTTTGTGCACCCCTCGCGGGGAATACAGGCGGCTTATTCCACGGTTTTACTCACCCTGGAGTAGAGTCCGCAGCTCAGGTGGTGGCCCAGGGCGCTGCTGATGGCCAGCGGTACCGCATACCTCGGCTTGCCGAGGGTGTTGCTGGTGCTGGCCGGGCCCGTGGTGGGGCGATATATACCCCGCGCTCTGCCACGGTGCCTGCTCCTGGTCAAACCAGTGATATTGTCATGCCGGTGCTGTCAGGCCCGCATGTTTTCCCTGGCTTGCCAGGTGTATCAGCGTACCCGCCGTCAAGCTCTGCTGCTTGCGCTCAGGAGGAAGACGAAGGACCCCGTCTTGTAGAGCGCTCGCAGTTAGCCACGGAGGAGGATTGGTATGACGCTTGCCAGTGGTTGGTGAGCGTTAGGCCTGATCTGCCCGTGGAGCAGTCGGCTAGCCAGCGTGATCACAGGCCGTGGTTAGCTGGGAAACTGACTGCTAACGCTATGCCTTCTCTGCCGCTGGCGGAACATGTCGTTGACATGTTCAAGGCGGCGGAGTCGTCCATAAATCGAGTGGACGTCTCGCGAAGGCCCCTCGCGAGGTGGCCAGGCGTTGTCGCATCGTGCCCCTGGATTACCAGCGGTACGGTGTGGTACCCAAGCCCAGCGTGGATGACCGCGCGGCTTTGGGTGAGGATGCGCGGCCAGGCTCCCGTTCTGACACGGGTGTCTTGTGCTCGAACGCGTTGCGTTCGGCGAATACCGCGTTGCGTGATGCGGAGGAGAGTGGGAGGGCTTCGATTGCCGCTCTGTCCCACGTCTCCCAGCTGTTACAGGGGGTAGTAACGGCATCCGCATCGCGCCAGCCAAGTCCGGTCACGGTCCAGCGAACCATCCAGGATGGTATTAACCTGGCGCTGGACTGTATGACTCGGGCGGTGACCAGGAGTGTCCGGGCAAGACGCACGTTTGCCCTGGACAATCTGTGCCCGTCTCAGGACCTGTACAATAGGCTACTGCGTACGCCTATGACGGGTCCTGGTCTTTTTGGAGGTGAGGGATGTCGACACCTCCAGGAGACGGTCACCCTGGTGAATAACCAGAGGGCGCTGCGCGAGCAGTTTGATGTGCTGCGTCGTGCTAACGTTCGCGCCGCGGCCCCTGCGTATCGTCCCCTGCAGGCTCGAGGTGGTGCTGGCCAAGTCAGAGGCCAGCCACCGTCGCAGCGTCGGCCTCGGCCGCGTGCGATTCGGCCAGCAGCGAGGGGGGCGCAGGTTCCTCAGGCGCCGTCAGCCAGGCAGCCGCCCGCGCACCAAGGTGCGCGCGGGGGCGGGGCGGGGCGCGCGAGGATCTGGGCGTGGTTATCGGTCCTGACAGGACGCTTACCGCGGTAAGAACCACTCCGGTGTGTATGGCGACGGAGACAGTGCCGCTCTTGCATGCCTCGTGTCCACCGCGGTCCCTAGGTGGACCGGTGGGAGGCCGGCTAGCCGACCACATGCAAGAGTGGGAACGGTTAACTCAGGACCGTTTAGTCTTGCGATGGCTTTCCGTCGGGTATCATCCAGAGTGGATGACAGGCCCGCCGTCGCGACTGTCTCTAGTGCCAGTCTGGACTCCCATTCCGAGAGATCCAGAGCAAAGGTTGTGTATCGAGGAGGAGATAAATTCCCTCATACAAAAGGGAGCTATTCAGCCGGCACAAAGGTGTCCGGGCTTCTATTCAACCCTGTTCTTAGTAACAAAACGCACCGGAGGGTGGAGACCGATTCTCAACCTCAAGCCATTGAACAAGTTCATCGAGACGCCCAGTTTCAAGATGGAAACGGTGCGCTCGGTGTTGGCGGGGTTGGAGAGGGGGATGTGGACGGCGTCGATAGATTTGAAGGACGCTTATTTCCACATCCCCATCCACGGGAGTTTCTGTCGCTTCCTGAGATTTGCATTCCAGGGCAGACAGTGGGAATTCAGGGTGTTGCCCTTCGGAATTTCCACGGCTCCTCGGGTTTTCACCCGTGTGGTTCTTGCGATCACAGCATACCTCTGCAGGAGAAGCATAGCAGTCCACACGTACATAGACGACTGGCTGTTGAAAGCGCACACCCGGGAAAGTTTGTCGGCCAATCTGGAGATTGTTTTGAAAACTCTCACAGACTTAGGCTGGATGATCAATTTCCCAAAATCAGAGCTGACTCCATCCCAGAAGTTTGTTTACCTGGGGATGTTCTTCGATCTAGAGACAGGATATGTTTATCCTACTCAGGAGAGAGTTCAGAAACTCATCTCATTGATTCAGTCAGTGTGCGACAGTCGTCATGTCCTGGCACGGGTTTACTTGAGAATGCTGGGGTTGATGGTTTCATTGGAACCAGTCATTCCTCAGGCCGCCTTACGCAGGCGGCCGATCCAGTTATTTCTCATGACACAATGGACCCAGAGTACAGGTTCGCTGGACTCGAATGTGTCAGTGTTGGCGCCTCTGATTCACCACCTGCAATGGTGGTTGAATACAGAGAATCTCTTGCCGGGGGTTTTGCTAACCCCTCCCCACCCTCAGGTGACTGTGTATACAGATGCATCGATGGAGGGCTGGGGAGCTTGCCTGGAAGAGTCCACGATATCAGGGCTTTGGAATCTGGAACAGTCAAAGGAACATATAAATCTACTGGAGCTAAAAGCAGTAGTCCTGGGCCTGGAACATTTCTTACAGAAAGTTCAGGGCAAGATTGTTCTTATTCGTTCAGACAACTCAACAGTTGTGACTTACATAAACCGCCAGGGCGGAACGAAGTCGCCCAGTCTCTGTATGATGACATGGAAACTGCTTTGTTGGTGTCTGGATCACCAGATTACCTTGAAAGCAGTTCATATTCCGGGAAGGTTAAACCTGCTAGCAGACTCATTGAGCCGAAGGATGAGTGTTTTACCCACGGAATGGCAACTAAATCAATGTGTGGCGGATCGTCTGTTCGACCATTGGGGGAAACCCAACATCGATTTGTTCGCAACGAAGAAGAATGCGAAGATGACGACGTACGTCTCTCCGATTCCGGATCCAAGCGCTTTCGCAACAGATGCGTTAGCTATCAGCTGGGGGAGAATGTATGCATACGCATTCCCTCCAGCAATCCTGATTCCAAAAATTCTTCAGAAAATCAGACAAGAGGAATGCCAAGTGCTTCTGATCGCCCCGGATTGGCCAAGCCGATCATGGTATACGGATCTGCTGGACCTTCTGGTCTGCAATCCGGTTCCTCTGCCTCTGATGGACGATATTATCTTCCAGGGCAAGGCCCTTCACAACAATCCGTCAATGTTCAGATTGACTGCGTGGATGTTGTCAAGGAATCTAGAATTAAGGAGGGCTTTTCTGAGCAAGCAGCCATGTTTATGGCCAAAGCCAGGAGGGGGTCAACCTCCAGAGCATATAATTATAAAATCAACAGATTTGCAGAATGGTGCTCAAAAAGATGTATTGATCCAATGGATTCATCTATTCAAGTAGTAGCTGATTTCCTCTGTCACCTCTATGATGCCTATAGCCTCAAGCCTAACTCTATTGCTGGTTATAAGTCAGCATTAATGTCTGTTATTCCTTGCTTGGCTAAGAGGGGAAGTGATGAAGTAAATACATTAAATGTATTAATTAAAGGCATGGGCAATCTAAGACCAAGGAATCCACCTGTGATTCCGTCTTGGAGTTTATCGCTAGTGCTTCAAGTACTAGGTGATAAGCCTTTTGAACCACTTAGTTCCATTTCTATGAAACTATTAACACTGAAGACTGTGTTTTTAATTGCTGCGGCCTCGGCTAGGCGTAGGAGTGAAATTCATGCCTTATCAGCCGAGGATGACCGTTTTGTGGTTTCAGGGGAAGGCCTTAAGCTGCTACCTAGGATTAATTTCTTGGCTAAAAATCAGTCGTTGAAATATCCAGGTCAACCTATTATTTTGCCTGCTTTAACTAGATATGATCCTAATTCTAAAGCATGGTGTCCCGTCCGGGCGCTGCGCCGGTACAAACAACGTACGGCGGAGTGGCGCACCGACCAGTCAGCGTTATGGTTGTCATATATTGAACCCCATGGCAGGGCTTCTAAGGACACCATTTCCAGGTGGATTGTGGAATGCATTCAGTTTTGCCATAAATCCGCCACCGGGAAGCAGGTTGACGTGGCCAAGGCTCACAGTGTCCGCGGCGTAGTGACATCCACGGCCCTATTTAATGGGGTCCCTGTGGATGATATTATGTCGGTGGCTCAGTGGCACTGTGAGTCAAGTTTTACAGACCATTATCTCCGTGACACCTCTACTCCTCTCGCCTTGTCGATTTTGAAAAAATAACTCGGTTTATATTTTTTGAGGAGGTTTTTCCTCATTACTTATATATTTCACAATTAATTTATGGAAACACCCACTTTTTCGGGCCTGCATCAGTCTTTACCAATGGGAAGATGATGTCAGCAGCCATTTCAACAAGGTCAGTCTTGTTCATGTGTTGTCCGTTGTTGATTGTATTGTCACGATTACCCGTTATTAATATGGTGATGGTTTGTGTATTTGTGTGGTTCATTGTTGAGAGTTACGAAAATGGAGCTTTTTCGTCTCTGTCCTGTAGTACATGGCACTTGTACGTAGAGAGCGTATAGGACATTGAGGTCAGTCGACTCTTCCTCCCAGGAAGGAGGGGGGGGGGGGGGGGGGAGCGCATATGACATTCGGTCATCTCTCATACATCGGTGGTGTTATCCGATGGTTAGTCAAATCCTGACTGTTTTTTCTTACAGTTTCAGAAGTTTAAGTGCCTTAAACGCAGAAAAGCGTATAGGGATGAGCTGGTCTTTTGACCTCGCCTCCCTCCCGCCAGATTCACTTTCGAATTCTGGCAATATCAAAAGTATTAGGGAGGTAAGTATACTCTTGAAGTGAAATAAACGAAATCTAGGATTTCTTTTTTCACGAGAGAGTTGATACTTACCTCCCTAGATACGGACCCGGCCTCTCCACCCCACAGAGGCTCGGTCTTCAGGCTCTTAATAGTTGCATGTGTGTCAGCCAATAATCTAGTCAGAGGAAGTGCTAGTCTGCGCATGCGCGGTGGTGGGGCTGGCATCCGCCAGACTACGCTCTGACTCCCTGCCCAGTAGGGGCACCTAACTGTTTTAAATCTGAGTGTTTATTGAGTGAAAGCCAATATTTAGCAATATCAAAAGTATTAGGGAGGTAAGTATCAACTCTCTCGTGAAAAAAGAAATCCTAGATTTCGTTTAATTTGCATGATCGAGCCAGTCATTACAGTGGTAATATTTTTTTAATACTTTGACCTGCCAATGCATATTTCTCAAGAGCACTGTCAAGGCCAGTTTTCGCCAGCTTGACATCAAAGGATTAAGCTATAGGATTTGTCAATTGAAATGATATTGAATGGAGATTGTAATTGTCCAACATCTTGTCGGGTAATGGATAATTACACATAGCTAAACGACTGTATATAATTAGAAAAGGCTATTTGTTAGCTAGCATAGACATTTATTTTAAGTCATTTTCAAAATAATCATCAGAAGCATAACTATATATTATGCCATGGCGACCGTCCGGCGTCCATCCGTCAGTCAACTTTTTCCTTTAAACGACTTCTCAAGAACCACTAGGCCGATATAAGTTATCTTTGGCAGGAAGTATCCTTAGGGCATAGGGATCCAAGTTTGTTCAAACGAAGCCGATCGGCCAATTTGGATTTCGGCCGATTTTAGGAAATGTCTTTAAAAATCTTCTTTTCCGAAACCGCTTGGTGGATCGAAGCAAATCCCATGAAATATGACCTAGGGCAAGAGCTGAACCAAGTTTATGCAAAGGATCTTGATTGGCCAAATGGTTCAGCGGCCATTTTGGTTGACCTAGTTTTAGCGAAAACGACTTCTCCAGAACCGCTGAAGGGATCAGGCCGAAATTTGGCAGATATGATTAGGGACTAAAGGCCATTAAAGTTTGTTCAAGGGAAGTTAATCCGTCAAAAAACATGGTGCAGGCGGCCAATCAAAATACAGCATGTTTGGCGGCCATATTGGCTTTTTTTATTTGATGGATTTTGAGGCTGAAATTGGTTTTATATAGGTTTTTTGGGTATTCTGATCACAAATTTGCAATTTTCAAAGCTGTCGGATAAATGGTTTGGTGGCCATCTTGGATCATTTTCCCGCCAAAAGCTCCCATACTAAAGCAATGGGGAAATTTAAAATGTCTACTTTTCGAGAACTTATGGGACGATTTCAATTATATTTGGCAAGAAGCATCCTTAGGTTGTAGAGATTCAAATTTGTTCAAACGAAGCCGATCGGACAATTTGGCCGGTGGCCATCTTGATTTTTGGCCAATTTTTTGAAACGTCTTTAAAAATCTCCGAAACCGCTTGGTGGATTGAAACAAACCCCATGAAATATGATCTAGGGCAAGAGCTGAACCAAGTTTGTTCAAGGGAACTTGATTGGTCAAATGGTTCAGCGGTCATTTTGGTTGACCTAGTTTTAGCCAAAACAGCTCCAGAACCGCTGAAGGGATCGAAATTTGGCAGATCTAATTAGGGATTAAGGGCCATTAAAGGTTATTCAAGGGAAGTTGATCTGTTAAAAAAACATGGCCGCAGTGGGCCAATCAAAATACAGCATGTTTGGCGGCCATATTGGATTTTTTATTTGATGGATTTTGAAGCAAAAATTTGTTTAGTACAGTGTTATGAGTATGCTGATTTCAACCATGCCATTTCTGAATCTATCAGATAAACGGCTTGGCAGCATGTAGTAAAATTGGCATTTAGTACAGGTGGTCTTTATAGCATGTTTAACTGCATTCTAAAACCCTTGTAATCATTTGACAGTGACCAAACTCACTTAGCAGCAGTTGTTCACTAGTTCAAAATAATAATTTGACTGAAAGTCATTGCTGCCTTAGAATGCAACAACTTTCTGTCAAATAAATATCAAAATATTCAAAGTCATATATGTCAGCATACACAATACATATCTTAGATATTTAGCCAGCATAGGAAAACATTTAATCTTGTAATTTAAAACCACAACTCTAATTCTCAGGATTGAAATGGTAGTGAGCTGATGAAGTGTCCCATATTCACATACTGATTCTAAAAGATTTATTTAATTAATTCATCATTAACCCTTTAACACTCATATGAGCCAAAAATGGCTTCTGCAGTGGTCATGAGAAATGTCCATTTGCCGACTAAAAGAAGGCGGTTTTTGAAAATTTACCACTGGAATGACTGGCTCGATAACCGAGCCAGTCATTCCAGTGATAAATTTTCAAAAATAGTCTTCTCTTGGTCTGCAAGTGGACATTTTCTTTGAGAAAATTTAAATTGTCTTGAATAAATTTGATGGTTAAAGGGTTAAAGCCAATTAATTTTAGCAATGAATTTAGTTGAGTATTGCGTTATTCACAAGTTTTGTTGGATAGCATGTAGCATGGTGACGGACATTTTGAAAATGGTTTTGCTGATGATGTCTGTTACTGTCAAATGCAGCAACAGTTTTCAGCATGACTATTCAACCCTTGTCACACCAATGTCTAAAGATTAATTGTTACAAAGCCAGTATTGGAAAGGCTGGTGTACAGTTTGTAAACACCATTGCTAAAGACCATTGCTGTCATAGACAGTGCTGTTGCTGTTATACAATTGACAGCAACAGCTTACACAACAGCTGTTAAGCAACAGCTTAGCGCATTATTTCCAGTTAAATGCGTTAATAAGATTCGCTTATCAATTTATTATTATTAGCTCATCTGGCTATCGATATCAGAGGACACAATATCTTACCTATTTTGCTAGGTTAGGAAAACGGTTAACCCTTTAGCCATCATATCAACCCAAAACGGCTTTAGCAGTGGTCTTCAGAAATGTCCATTTGCAGACCAAATGAAGACAAGACTATTTTTGACAATTTGAACATTGGAATGACGGACTCTTTTTAACGAGCCAGTCATTCCAGTGGTAAATTTTCAAAAATAGTCTTGCTCTGCAAATAGACATTTTCTATGAGAAAATTGAACTTTTCTTAAATTCAATGGTTAAATGGTTAATTAATGTGCAATTGGAGTTTTATTTCCACCATCCATTGACATATGACAGCTTTTATTACCATAATAGATAAAAACTAAATTAACAGGTTAACCTTTTCCCTGCAACCGCTGCCTAAATATTTAAGATATGTATTGTGTACTCTGATACCTATACTGTTAAAATATTTTGAAATGTATTTGATTCATTGAAAGTTGTTGCTGCCTAAGTCAGCTATGACTAAGTCAAATTATTTTTTAAATAAACTGCAGCATTGCGAACTTGGCCATTCAGCAAGATGTACACGTGTTAAAAGGATGGTTTGGAATATACTCAGTTGAACCTGCTATAAAGACCATCTGTATTAACCCTTCTTAAATTAGTTTAACGGAAAGCCAATGTTGCCGGGATTTATGGGTGAAAGGGTTAAGAGACCACCTGCCTTAAAGACTATTTTCTTCATTTGCTAAATGCAATTAAGCAATGTATTTGAAACTTTATTAGCCCTTTAATGGTCAAACCAGCGAAAACCTGCCTCTGCAGTGGCCTTGAGGAATGTTGATTTGCAGGCCAGCATAAGTATTTTTTTTAATTTACCACTGGAATGACTGGCTCGATAATCGAGCCAGTCATTCCAGTGATACATTTTCAAAATGCTCCATATCTTGGTCTGCAAATAGACATCACCTGAAATCTTTGTTTTACTGAAAAATCATGGCCATTAAAGGGTTAAGAAACCAGCTACCATAAGAGGCTGTCTTCTGATTCTCACTTGAGGGGTGTCTTAATACAAGTTTGACTGCATGTCATCAATTTCTGTTGTTAGTACTGATGTCTTCTATTTTTGCTTAAATATTGTTCAAAAGAACCTTTGCAAAATAACCATTTGACTGAAAGTCATTGGAAGTGGCACTGATTGATGTAAAACTCCATAAAGATTAGTTGAGTTGTAAATGTTCCAGGTGAGCGACACAGGCCCCTTGGGCCTCTTGTTTACTTAGAGATATGAATTGATGAATGGTATGAAGCAAGTAATTATTTTGTGATTTCTTTTTCTCTGTCTTATTCTGTGAGGTGTGGATCATTAACTATAGTTAGTTGGTACCTGATTCCCCCATTGAATCTTTTGCAGATCATTTGGCACGTTTGTTAATCTCTACCTTAGTATCAGTTGTTATTTTGATGTTCTATGAAAATGTGTATTTTGGTACTAAATTGTCAGTGTCCACAGGAGATAAAGTTATAAACCTGGGAAAATTGGCATATAATAGGAAAGTATGATTTCATCAAACTTTAATTGGTTGATGTAATATTTACAGATTTATGTGCATTTAACACTGGCAGGCGAAGGCTATCCGCCATTTAAAATTTGTATGTAAATTTTGCATTATCCATTTTGACCGAGCTTAGAAGGCAGCTTAATGATAGTTAACTCACTATTTCAAGATTGATTGACATCTAATAAAACTACTTAGCAATGGTTAGTGAATTGGATTTGATATCCTCCCTTTATTTATGACCATGAGCTATTATTACTTTAATTCTTATATGTTCTTCATTGACAGGTCTTCTGTCTTTTACCCTTCCGAGCCCTCGAAGCCCCCGGAGTCCCCGCCGACCGAAAAAAGCCACCGAAGTCACGCAAGAAGAAAGTGCGCGCGAGTCAGCCACATGACTAAGATAAATAAAGTAGTTCTAAGCCAGTCACTTGATGCATACATATTATATACATGCAAACCTGCTCTAAAGATAACCTGCCTTTACGAAAAAAAAGATTTTCACTTCAAGACTATACTTGCCTCTCTAACACTCTTTGATATTCCCAAATATTGACTTTCATTCAATAAACACTCAGATTAAAAAGGTACGGTGGCCCTACTGGCCAGGTAGTCAGATGACAGTCCGGCAGATGCCAGCCCCAACCTCATGCATGCGCAGACTAGCACTTCCTCTTTTCCAATTTATTGGTAAAGCTATACACATGCTAGTTAAATTTTAAAAGTTTACGGTTTTCTGCTTGTCGTGTCTTTACAAACTCAATTCCACGTGATAATGATGTATTCTCAAACTAAATCGCCGGAGGAAGGACCGGGACCGAGTTATCAGGTGAATTGTAATACTATTTGTCTAATTTAGCGTTTTAATCCCGCGTGTAATGTGTTTCCGGGATTCATGATTAAATGTGATAGTCGCCAGTGAAACTGATTTATTTACATGTGGCGCTATGAAATTCTAATCGCTCTTTGTGTTTGTGTCCACAGGTATCTATGATTGAAAAGGACAGCACATCTTGAGAGGTTTTGTTTTTCCGTCCACCACGGTTCCATTTCCCACTAACATGTTAGGAAAAAGTCCATGCCCAGTGACTTGGAGGTCTCGTAAGAAGATCTTCAAACTGCCCACTTGGTCCATTTCCCTTCCCCTTATGGTGGAGAGATACTCCATGCAATGCCATGGCTCCTGCGCCGGGTCAAGCTAGTTTTGGCATGCCTGTTCTATCGGGCCTGCATGCTTTCACTGGCTTGCCAGAAGTATCGATTCCTCCAGCCAGGCAATCACCTGTGAATGTTCTAGAGGAGGATGAAGGCCCGCCCCTGGTTGCGCATACACAGGTAGCCACAGAGGAAGACTAGTCTGACGCTAATCAGCGTTAGGCCAGATCTTGCTGTGGAACACCTGGCTAGTCAACGGGACCAGCGCCTGTGGCTAGCGGGTAAGCCGGCTGCTACCATGATGCCATCTCTGCCGTTAGCAGAACATATCATTGATATGTTCTCAGCAGCAGAGACGTCCATCAAGGCGAATGGACGTCTTGTGAAATCCCCTTGCAATGTGGCAAAGCGATGCCGCATTGTACCTGGTGAATACCAGAAGTACAGACGACGTAGTGCCTAAGCTCAGTGCTGAAGATCGCGCTGCGCTAGACGAAGATACGCGGCCAGGCTCCCGGTCTAAAATGTGAGCGCTGCGCATGTGTGCTTGGCTAACACAGTGTTGCGCGATGCGGAGGAGAGTTCGAGGGCATCAATCGCGGCGCTCTCGCATGTCTCCCAGCTGTTACAGGGGGTAGTGATGGCATCTGTATCGCGCCAAGCAAGTCCGGTAATAGTCCAGAGGGCCATCATAGATGGTATTAACCTGGCTCTGGATTGTTTAACCCGGTCAGTTACTAGGAGTGTCCGGGGGTGGCGCACGTTTGCATTTGACAATCTGTGCCCTTCCCAGGACCTGTACAATAGGCTTCTGCATACACCTATGACAGGTGTAGGTCTCTTTGGGGGTGAGAGATGTAGGTACCTCCAAGATACGGTCACTCAGGTGGGTAATGAGAGGGCTTTACGTGAGCAATTTGAAGTGTGCCCCCCCCCCCCCCCCCCCCCTGTGTACTGTCCTCAGCAGGCACGGGGTGGTGGTGGTCAAGTCAGAGGCCAGCCACCAGCACAGCACCGGCCTCGGCCACGCACGCTCCGACCAGCAGCTGTGCACCGAGGTGCGTGCGTCGTGGGCTCTGGCGCGCGAGGATCTGGTCATGGTAACCGTGGCTGATGGACTAGTTGTCACAGTAAGGACCATTCCAGTGCTTCTGGATCCAGAGACAGTGCCACTCTTGCATTGCTCATGTCCACCTCTCGCTAGGTGGACCAGTGGGGGCCGTGTGGCCCACCACTGCAAAGAGTAGGAGCGGTTGACTCAGGACCGCTTAGTCTTACGATGGCTTTCAGTCAGGTATCATCCCGATTGGATTGTAGGTCCACCATCGCAGGTGTCTCTGGTTCCGATCTGGACTCAAAATCCAAGAGATCCAGATCAACATTTGTGTATAGAGGAGCAAATAAATTCCCTCATACAAACAGGAGCAATTCAACCGGTGCAAAATTGTCCGGTCTTCTATTCAACCGTGTTCCTAGTGACAAAAAGCACTGGAGGGTGGAGGCCAATTCTCAACCTCAAGCCACTGAAAAGTTCATAGACAATCCGAGTTTCAAAATGGAAACAGTGAAATCGGTGTTGGCAGGGTTGGAGAAGGGAATGTGGACGGCATCAATAGATTTGAAAGATGCTTATTTCCACATTCCAATGGCAAGGAGTTTTCGCCGGTACCTGAGGTGGGAATTCAGGGTTTTACCCTTTGGAATTTTAACAGCTCCTCGGGTCTTCACCAGGGTGGTCCTTGCGATAACAGCATACCTCCGCAGGAGAAGCATAGCAGACTGGCTATTAAAAGCACACAATCAGGAAAGTCGGTCGGCAAATCTGGAGATAGTTTACTTGAGAATGCTGGGGTTGATAGTTTCATTCCACAGGCAGCCTTACGCAGGTGGCCTATCCAGCTGTTTCTCATAACACAGTGGACCTAGAGTACAGGATCACTGGACTCAAATGTGCCAATATTGGAGCCTCTAATTCACCACCTGCAATGGTGGATGGAAACAGAGAATCTCCTGGCGGGGTGATGCTCACCCTCCCCACCCTCAGATAACTATGTATACAGATGCATCAATGGAGGGATGAGGAGCTTGCCTGGAAGAAGCCACAATATATCAGGGCTTTGGAATCTTGGTCAGTCACAGGAATATATCAATCTACTGGAATTACGAGTAGTACTGGGCCTGGAACATTTCTTAATGAAAGGTCAGGGTAAGATTGTTCTGGTTTGATCAAACAATTCAACAGTAGTGACTTCCATAAACCGCCAGAGCGGAACGAAGTCACCCAGTCTCTGTATGATGCCATGGAAATTTCTTTGCTGGTGCCTGGATCACAGGATCACCTTGAAGGCAGTTCATATTCCGGGAAGATTAAATCTGCTAGCAGACTCGTTAAGCCGAAGGATGGGTGTTTTACGTATGGAATGGCAACTAAATCAATTTGTAGCGGATTGTCTGTTCAACCACTGGGGAAAACCCAACATAGATTTATTCGCAATGAAGAAGAATGACGACGTACATCTCTCCGATTCCAGATCCGAGCGCTATCGCAACAGATGCGTTAGCTATCAGCTGTGTGAATTCCAAAAATTCTTCAGAAAATCAGGCAGAAGGAGTGCCAAGTGGTTCTGATCATCCCAAATTGGCCACGCCGATCATGGTATACGGATCTGCTGGACTTTCTGGTCTGCAATCCGGTTCCTCTGCCTCTGATGGACAATATCTTCCAGGGCAAGGCCCTTCACATCAATCCATCAATGTTCAAATTGACTGCGTGGATGGTGTCAAGGAATCTAGAATTAAGGAGGGCTTTTCTGAGCAAGCAGCCATGTTTATGGCAAAAGCCAGAAGGGGAGTCAACCTCCAGAGCATATAATTTTTAAATCAACAGATTTGCAGAATCGTGCTCAAAAAGATGTATTATTCCAATGGATTCATCTATTCAGGTAGTAGCCGATTTCCTCTGTCACCTGTATGATGCCTATAGCCTCAAGCCTAAGCTACAAGTCAGCTTTAATGACAGTTATTGCTTGCTTGCCTAATATGGGAAGTGATGAAGTAAATACATTAAATACTTTAATCAAAAGCATGGGAATCTAGGACCAAGGAATCCCCCAGTGATTCCGTCTTGGAGTTCATCTCTAGTGCTTCAGGTATTAGCAGATAAGCCTTTTGAACTACTAAGTTCCATTTCTATGAAAATGTTGACACTTAAAACTATTTTTAATTGCTGCGGCCTCGGCTAGGCGGAGAAGCGAAATTCATGCCTTATCAGCCAAGGCAGACCGTTATGTGGTTACAGGGGAAGGCCTTGGGCTTCTACCTAGGATAAATTTCATGGCTAAAAACCAGTCTGAAATATCCAGGTCAACCCATATTTTTACCAGCTTTGACTAGATATGATCCTAATTCAAAAGCATGGTGTCCAGTCTGCGCATTAAACAGGTACAAACAACGTACACAGGAATGGCGGACAGACCCTGCAGCGTTATGGTTGTCGTATATTGACTCATGGTAGGGCTTCCAATGACACCATTTCCAGGTGGATTGTAGAATGTATTCAATTTTGTCATAAATCCTCCACATGTACACAAGTTGACTTTGCCAAGGCTCACAGTGTTCGCGGCATAGTGGCTTCCACCGTCCTGTTTAATGGGGTCCCTGTGGACGACATTATGTCGGTAGTCCAGTGGCACTGTGAATCGAGTTTTACCGACCATTACCTCCATGACACCTCGAATCTTCTCGCCTTATCGATTTTGAAAAAATAATTTAGGTGTACAATTTTTGATAAGGTTTTCTCATTTTCTATATACATCACAATTTATCAATGGAAACAACCACTTGTCAGAACTGTATCAGTTTTCACTAATGGAGAGATGATGCCAGCAACAAGAAATTCACACGGTCAGTCTTGTTCATGTGTTGTTGATTGTATTTGTCACGTAAACCCTTCATTCTTATTAGGTGATGGTACGTGTTTTTATGTGGTTCATTCTTGAGAGTATACGAAAATGGAGCCTTTTCGTCTTATGTCCTATAGTATATGACACTTTTACGTTGAGAGCGTATGGACATTGAAGTCATTCTGTCCACCCTGCGCATATGACATATGGTCTTCTCATCTCCATCGGTTGTGTTATCCGATGTTCAAATCATTCCCTGGTTGTGTTTTCACACAATTTCAGAAGTTTAGCGCCTTAAACGCAGAAAAGCGCATATGGAAGAGCTGGTCTTTTGACCTCGCCTACCTTCCACTGAATTCACTGATGAATTCTGGCAATATCAAAGAGTGTTAGGGAGCTAAGTATACTCTTGAAGTGAAATAAACAAAATCATGGATTTCTTTTTTCACGAGATAGTTGATACTTACCTCCCTAACACCGGCCCACAGAGGCTCGGTCTTCAGGCTTTCTTAAGTTGCATGTGTGTCAGCCAATAAATTAGTCAGAGGAAGTGCTAGTCTGCACATGCGTGAGGTTGGGGCTGGCATCTGCCGGACTGCCATCTGACTACCTGGCCAGTAGGGCCACCTTACTTTTTTAACCTGAGTGTTTATTGAGTGAAAGTCGATATTTGGAAATATCAAAGAGTGTTAGGGGGAGGCAAGTATCATCTCTCTCATGAAAAAAGAAATCCGTGATTTTGTTTATTGTCCTTTGACACAGGTGGTATTAAAGAATCGCCATCTTTCCGCTCTAAAAGGCATATCCTATAGTGATTGATTGTTCAAATGGAGGTTACTAAGCAGCGATACCAGATAACAGGTATTCGCGTCTCATGTCAGTCAGCTGTCTGGCGATCGTTGTAGACTTGGCATTTCACTTCAAGAGTATACTTACCTCCCTAATACTTTTGATATTGCTAAATATTGGCTTTCACTCAATAAACACTCAGATTAAAACAGTTAGGTGCCCCTACTGGGAAGGGAGTCAGAGCGTAGTCTGGCGGATGCCAGCCCCACCACCGCGCATGCGCAGACTAGCACTTCCTCTTTGCTAGATTATTGGCAGAGGGATCACACATGTTTTTTTGTGCAATAGCTTTTCCTTGCTCTTAAACTGTTTTCATAACTTGGTTGTGTTATTTTGGAGTGATAGTCACTGATTCGGATGGCAGGAAGGATCACTTCGCCAAAGGGGGACCTAGGACCTTTGAATCAGGTGACTTCTAGTAAAATTAGCGAGTTTTTTTGCCCGGTGTATTGTGTTTCCGGGACTCGCGTTTACCGTGATAAGCGCCTTGGTTAGTTGGTTTATGTCAACTCGGTGCTACCTAAGGATAATTTCTCTTTCTGTTTATGTCCACAGGTCTGTATGACGCTAGGTGGTGGCATCACAGCAGCAGAGAGTTAGTTTTCTCTCCACCATGGTTCCATTTCCTACTAACACTGTTAGGTTATCTAACCAAATGATTTATGTCCAGTGAGTTGGAGGCCTAGTATAAAGGTCTTCTCACTTTGCCCTCTTGATCCAATTCCTTCCCCATGAGGTGGAGAGAGTTAAGAGGCGTGCAGGTGGTGGAGTACTCCGGTTCGTCACGTTGGATGGTTTGTCTATACAAGGTGTCAGGTATCTAGTTATTGATAATGTGGTGATGTTAATTATAGTAAGCAAAGGGAGATAATTAACATTTTTGCCAGAAAAGAGTTATCTATATGTATCTGATGGTTGTGTAGTCGACGTATCCATTCAGCATACAATTCGTCCTTGCACTTGGATGTTTTGTTGGGATCGATTTTTTCCTGTCACGGGATTAATGACGTCATAATCAGCCTGGCTATGTATTTATCAGCAATTTAAGTTGCAATGCTGGTTTCTGATGTATATTGATCTTTATGATCGTTTTCCTTCTCTTTGAGTTGGTTTGAGTGTCTAAGCTTAACTAGTTTGCTCATACTCCTTGTCCTTTGCCCTGTTTCAGGGACCGGGTTGCGCGTCCTGTGGACGATTTCTGCATGATAAGTTCTTGCCTCATCTTTGCCATCAATGTAGCCCTTGTGGTCCATCGGGTAATTGTGAGATATGTAAGCACTGGGGGGGCGAGTTAATGTCCGAATTCTTGTGCTTGCAGGCGACGGACAAGGTGGTAGAGGAGGAGAAGAAGAAGAAGCGGAAACGAGAGGTTGTAAGTAGGAAGGGTAAGGGGAAGGCCTCGTCCGCGGTGGATATGGAGGCCTTCCGGACCGAGATGTTGGGAGAGATGAAGAGGACAATAAAGGATTTGGTTCCAGGGTTGCTTCGTGGCATGCTTCCTGGACCAAATCCTTTACTGTCCTCATCATCGGCTTCGGAGCAGGTAATCCCCGCCTCTGGATCGGTTTTCCTTAGACCGCTTCCGTTGTTCGACGATTCAGAGGTGGCCCCATTAGAGGGGGCGTTCCACGACCCTGGCAGCAGGCCTATTGCCGCGCCGATAGGGGACCGTGGACGGTTGTCGCTGGAACCCGCGGGCTGCTTATCAGTCCAGGGGTATCCGCATGCCGCGGTGGCCAGTACCTCCTATGGCACCGTTCCTGGTCAGCCCGGGTTAGCTCTCTTTGCTGACCCGGGGTCTAATCTTTCTGACCAGGGTGATGAGGATTACCTGCTAGGGTCGCCGTCTGACGACGTGGACATGGATGAAGACGTTTGTGCACCCCTCGCGGGGAATACGGGCGGCTTCTTCCACGGTTTTACTCACCCTGGAGTAGAGTCCGCGGCTCAGGTGGTGGCCCAGGGCGCTGCTGATGGCCAGCGGTACCGCATACCTCGGCTTGCCGAGGGTGTTGCTGGTGCTGGCCGGGCCCGTGGTGGGGCGGTATGTGCCCCGCGCTCTACCACGGCGCCTGCTCCTGGTCAAACCAGTGATATTGTCATGCCGGTGCTGTCAGGCCCGCGTGTTTTCCCTGGCTTGCCAGGTGTATCAGCGTACCCGCCGTCAAGCTCTGCTGCTTGCGCTCAGGAGGAAGACGAAGGCCCCCGTCTTGTAGAGTGCTCGCAGTTAGCCACGGAGGAGGATTGGTCTGACGCTTGCAAGTGGTTGGTGAGCGTTAGGCCTGATCTGCCCGTGGAGCAGTCGGCTAGCCAGCGTGACCACAGGCCGTGGTTAGCGGGGAAGCCGACTGCTAACGCTATGCCTTCTCTGCCGCTGGCGGAGCATGTCGTTGACATGTTCGAGGCGGCGGAGTCGTCCATTAAGTCGAGTGGACGTCTCGCGAAGGCCCCTCGCGAGGTGGCCAGGCGTTGTCGCATCGTGCCCCTGGATTACCAGCGGTACGGTGTGGTACCCAAGCCCAGCGTGGATGACCGCGCGGCTTTGGGTGAGGATGCGCGGCCAGGCTCCCGTTCTGACACGGGGGTCTTGTGCTCGAACGCGTTGCGTTCGGCGAATACCGCGTTGCGTGATGCGGAGGAGAGTGGGAGGGCTTCGATTGCCGCTCTGTCCCACGTCTCCCAGCTGTTACAGGGGGTAGTAACGGCATCCGCATCGCGCCAGCCAAGTCCGGTCACGGTCCAGCGAGCCATCCAGGATGGTATTAACCTGGCGCTGGACTGTATGACTCGGGCGGTGACCAGGAGTGTCCGGGCAAGACGCACGTTTGCCCTGGACAATCTGTGCCCGTCTCAGGACCTGTACAATAGGCTACTGCGTACGCCT